>PVJA010001236.1:0-132782 GCA_004027025.1 Myocastor coypus | reverse complement strand
ATTTCCAAAAGCTTATAATCCACATTGTCAGGTATAGTCACAGCAACGACCCCACTTCTCTGGTACCAAGTTCACTCTAGACGTCCCTGCCCAATGACTCCATGAGACTTTGGGGGGACAATTCGACATAAACCATAACACACCCCAAATTCAAAGACCCAGTCTGAAAGTGGACATCTGAGATGAAGAGACATTTCTTACATGAAAAAATACAAGTGGCAAATAAATACATCAAAAATGCTTAACATGATTGGTCATTTGAGAAAAGCAGATTAAAACGATACAGGAATTCCATCTCAAGGGAGGAAGAATGACTAGTGTCAAGAAATCAATCCATAAGAAATGCTGGAGGAGCCATGAGGAACAAAGACCCTTCCCCTCTACACTACTGGTGGGAGTGTAGACTAGTGCTACCGCTGTGAGAATCAGGGTGTAGATATCTTTAAAAACTGGGATCAGAGATCCCATTCAACCGAATTATTTCCTTTCTTCTGGGTATTTACAAGGAAGAATTAAAAGCATCATACCACAGCAATATATGTACACCCATGTTTATGACAGTGCAGATCTTAATAGCTAAATCTTAGGTACTGTCCAAATGCCCATCAACTGAGGAACTGATGAAAAATATGTTGTTTTTTTAATATAAGGATAACAGTACTACTCAGGCACTGAGAATGATAAACTTGTGAACTTATAAGTAAAATTGATGCTCGTGAGACCATACCCGTAAGCAAAATAAATCAGATTCATATGTGCAAAGATCGTAGTTTCTTACTTGTGTGAAAAACTGAATAAGTAAATGAGCTCCAAAATGTACAACAGCTATTGTGAACTGGAAAGACACTGCTCAAAGAGAAACAAACTCTGATGGAGGAGAAGGGAAAATAAATAAATAAATAAATAAATATTTATACACAAGATAGTTATAGAGCTAGTTTCCCTTAGTCCATTGAAAAGAAAGCTTTGTGCTACTATTGTTTGTACAAGATATAATTGCTTTATCTTATACTCTAAGCAACTATTACAAAGACAACAATATGCAATGTATTAATTGTAACTCTTACTGACCTGTTTTGAAATTCTTGCTTTACTGTCATTTTTTCTTTAAAAATAAAAAATGAATGCTAAGAAAAAAATGAAGACTAAAATTATGAACATCAGAATTAGCAGAGGCAACATCACCTTATATTCAATAAATTTTAAAATACAAAAATGAAGATTGTATGCATAGCTTTGTGACAAGAGATTGAGCAATTTGAGGTAATGGGCATATTGGTGGAAAGACATAATTTTAAAGTTTGATCCACTTTTTTATTTTATAAAGAGAGGAAAAATAATATTAAATCAGAAAATATTACAAGTGATACAGAATTTCACTTATCAAAGTAATTTGAATTTCGTAGTATGTGTTTTAATGCATGGTGTTGTCTTGCAACCAGTTATTTATATTACCAGATATATGCATTGAAAATTGGAAGAAGAAAGAAATATATAGGAAGTGGAGAAAAGGAGAAACAATTAAAAATTAGAGACAAAATAAATGAAGCATTAACTGCTCCTTTCCATAAACCAGCAGAAATGCACAGTACAGCTATCCAAACCATCCTGCTTACATACCTAAATAAAGCTCTTTCCCCCACTCGCTCTCCTGCCCTTCTCCTTAACTCAGTAACTCTTTCCTTTTGATTAAGTTGATTCCCTTTTCCCAGTATTTATTGTATGCTTAAGTTTCCAATTTCTCTTTCAGGTTCTCATACTAAGGAGACAATATGATGTTTGCGTGCACACCTGCACACACACGCATAATAATAATAATAATAATAATAATAATAATAATAAAGTCTTATTTTCTGAAAAGTACTGAGGAAAACATTATTTTTTTCTTTAGTATGTATTTGCAGTATATAGCATTGTGTTTCTTTTGTGGAATGGGCACACACACAAATTGTAATTCTTTTTATTCATCCCCTTTCTTTCACTTGCATCCACAACCCATCCATCTCTCAATCCATTTTCCATTTGAGAAAGATCTATCTCCCAACTTCCTATTATCTATCTTTTATTTGGTTGTTATTTCTCGTGTAAGAGAAACCATGTGCTGTTTATGCTTGTGTTTCTGATTTATTTCACTTAGCATTATGATATCAAGGTGCATTCATTTTTCTGAAAATGACTCAAGTTTATATTACTTTATGGTACAGTAATACTCCATTTTATGCAGCTACCACATTTTCTTTATTCATCTGTTGATAGACATAAAGGCTGCTTCCAAGACTTAATTACAGATATTCCTCATCGATAATTTACATATAACAACTGTTCAAGTTTAGCATGATTTGGATTTATAACACAACTTTTTTGTGTGTCATTTCATGTCTCTTCTTTGGCAAGCATGAGTGTCTTTTTTTTGTACAGTATACCTTGTTTGTAGTACTGTAATTTTTGCTGATTCTACTGTATAATATAGTACTGCAATTTTTTTTGTCTTTTTGAGACAGGGTTTCAGTATGCAGTTCAGACTGGTCTTGAGCTCATTTTTGTAGCCCAGGCTGGTCTCAAACTCACACTGATCTTCCTGTTTCAGCCTCCCAAGTGCAGGGATTACAGCTGTGTGCCACCACGCCCGGCTAGTACTGCAATTTTATGTGATATTATACATTATAGTACTGCATGCAAGTTATGTAAATAAAGGAAAAGTCATCAAGAAATAAACAAATAAAAATAAAGTTTTCTCCAGACAAAACTCCTAACCTGGCAGGCCAAATGCTTATACATAAGCCACAATTGTCATGCCAAGTCTCAAAACAAAGTGAAAAACAAATCCAAACTTCAGGATTTCTCTGGTGAATGCTCCCAAAAACCTCAGAAGACATAGTGTCAATGTTACACATACTTGCCCATAGAACTTAAGAGAAGATTTTCTGAATCCTTCTTTGCAGAGAGCATTGTCTACTACTAAAACCACACAAAAGTTGTAAGACAAATAAAATTACAGAATAAGTCATCTCATGAATAGTGAAGTACAACTTCTAAACAAAAGTTTTGGAAAGTCTAGTTCAACCATATGTAGAAAGATAATGAACCAATGGTATTTATCTTAGGAATATGATATAGTACAGTAAGAGTCTAACAAATTAACATACAAATAAGACACTTAATAATTTTAACAGTTGCATAAAAGCATATGACAAATCCATTATTCCTTTGAGTAAAATCTCTCAGGCTCAGGGCTGTAGCTGACAGTGTTTGCCTAGGTTGGGTAAGGACCTGGGTTCAGTTCCCAGCACCACCAAAGCAAAACAAAACAAAATGAAAATATTTTGGAGAATAATAGAAGAGAATGTTCTCAAGCTTATAAAATATACTTACAAATCTATAGCTAATAACTTAAAGATTAATGCTAATAAGACAGTATGTTTTCTAGATGAGTTGAAGAATGTAGGGATATATACTCTGACCACTTGAATTCATTGACATGTGAAAGGGTCCAGCCAGTAAAGTTAGGCAAGAAAGGTAAATTAAAGGTGTTGTCATGGGAAAAGAAGTAAGACAGTTTTCATTTGCAAATGGCCTGATTGTCTTCATAGGAAATCAGATAAAAACATATGGAAAATGACAGTATTCATAAATAAGTTTAGCAAGTTTACATGATATATTCAAAATTAAACATAGTTTTAAATACTAGTAATAATTATATGATATTGAGACTGTCAATAATGATTTTACAGTGCAATACGCAAATATGAAATGCTTTGGTATAAATCTGACAAAATTTGGAAAGAACAGCCTTAGGAGTACAGCTTAGTTGTAGAGTACTTGCCTAGTATATGAAAAAATCTAGATTAATCTCTAGAATTGAAAATAAAATCACACAAACACAAAATCAAAGAAAATAACAAATAACAAATTAATCCACAGAGTTGAAAATATTACTGCAAAATTTAAGAGATTTGAATGAAAGTATGATAGGCCATGTTGATCATCTGATGTCAAAATAATGTTATATTTCAGCTCTCTTTAATATATATCATCAGCATCATCTCAAAATTTTAGCACAATTTTTTTCTTTTTGTAGAAACTCACTAACATGTTATAAATCTATAGAAAATTAGAAATGTAAATGACCAAAAGTAGCCAAAACAACATTAAAGAAGCAGACTTAGAACTAGAGAACTGACATTACCGGATATAAGGATGTATGAATCCACAGTAATCATACAGTATGGTATTGGCATAAGGATAGACAAATATATCAATGGAACAGAAGTGGAGAGCCCAGAAATAGACCTGTATATATACACACAGACAGATGATTGCGTACCAAGCTGCAAATCCAATTCAGTGGGCAAGGGATAGCTTTTTTTTTTCTTCTACTGGTGCTGAAATTATTGAATATGCATATGCAATAAAAAAGAAACAACAGAACAAAAGATTAAAATGCCTCACAGATCTAATTATAAAACAAAAACTGTGCATTTTCTTGACAGACATATAAAAAAAGTAGGCTAACCAGGTTTGGGTATGATACCAAAAGTATAATCCTTAAAAAAAAAATCCAGATTGATAAATGACGTTTCATCACTTTAAAGCCTATATTCTCTGAATTACATTGTTAAGAAGATTAAAAGAGAACCACAATATGGGATAATATTTTTAAAAAATCATACATCAAGTAAAGTCTATTATCCTGAATACATGAAGGACTATCAAAACTCAATAAGGAAACAGCTCAATTTTAAAAGTTGGCAAAAAGTGTGAAGACATCCCCAAAAAGATACGCAGATGGCAAATAAGTACATGAAAAGATGTTCAACATTATCAGTCATTTGAGAAATGCAAATTGAAAGCACAAGGATGTACAGCTACTAAGATGTCTACAGTTAAAAAGACTATGTTAGCAAGAATGGGGATAAATGCGAAACGTCACACCGTTCAGATATTATGTGAAAATGATACAACCGCTTTGCAAACGATTTATCAGTTTCCTCAAAACTAAAACAATCAACTACCGTGTCATGTCACTTAACTATTTTTCTCCAGAACATTTGCCCTGGACAGGTGAAACCATGACTGTGAATGTTCATATTTGAATGTTCATTTTTACTTATAATAACCCCATCTTGAAAAGGACCTCCAGTTTACCAACAAGAGATAAACTGTGATACAGCCTTACAATAGACCAAAAGGGTGGAACTATTACACACGCAATGCGAATGTCTCTCGAAGTAATGATGCAGAAATGCAAAAAGCACCCAAAAACAACAAAAAAGAGACCATGACACACAATGGGACAAATGTGTCCAGAGTGAGGGTGAATAAAGACAATATGTTTTCTATTGTAGCGAACACTTTCAAATTTAAACATTGATTACACTTCTTGATCGCACCACATGCACGTTAAGGAAGTCTTTTATGTAAAAGCCCAAATATGGGAATCCTAGTTGCTTTCCCAAGGGCACTACACATTACCTCTGGCAGTATCTCTGAGCTGGGTTTCTAGGGCGGTGATTCACGTATCTGTGGGCCAGGAGCGAAGGAAATGAGTTCCTGATCTTCACTCATTTCACTCAAACAAGATTTTCACTTGATTTAATTATGTGATATTTTGTGAGTTTTTCTTAAGTTTTTCTCTTTTCCTAAAAATCAGTGGATTAATAAAAAAGAGCTTCTGTTTTGACCAGGCTGGCAAATTTACATTTTGTCCGCTGTTACAATTTGTATCTAGTTGACCCCTAAAGCTTCATGCAGTCATGAGCCTGACTTCTGAGTATGTGATTATCTTATGGTCCACTGGGATTATGGGTGTGAGTGCTGCTTGTTTACTGTGCTCTCTGATGCCTCTATTTATGTGACAGCTTTTGGCTGGTCCCCTTGGGCTATTTGTTGTATCCTAATCTCTCTCTCCTTCTCTCTCCCTCTCCCTCTTCCTCTACCTCTCCCCCTCCCTCTCCCTCTCTCTCTCCCCTCCCCCTCCCTCCTTCTCTCTCTCTCTCTCTCTCTCTCTCTCTCTCTCTCTCTCTCTCTCTCTCTAAAACTTAAGCCATACTGGGTTAAGTCCCATACACGCATCCTCACTCAACCTTAATTACTGTTCCTTTAATGCCCCATTTCAAAATATGATCACTTTCTTACTTTCTTTTTTTTTTTTTGTCTTTTTTGAGGCAGGGTCTCACTATGCAGTTTAGGCTGGCCTTGAACTCACTTTGGTAGACCAGGCTGGTTTCGAACTTGCACCAATCCTCCTGCCTCAGCCTCCCAAGTGCTGGGATTACAGGCGTGTGCCACCACGTTTATGATCACTTTCTAAGAAATTAGACTTCAACACATAAATTTCAGGAAATGACAACAGAGGGTGTCAAAGCTCCCTTCAGCTTCCTTTTTTATATAACAGCAGCCTACCCTTTAAGATCCTTTCACACAATAATAAGATAATTTGGATAAAGCAGGACTGGATACATCTTAGGGACTCAGTAGACAATTACTATGCTTGTGAAATAAATACACGAATATACGTTTAAGCCAGGGAAAATTTAGGTTATTGGAATTTTGAGTATAAATGAAAATGTTTATCCTATAATTTAAAAGGTACAAACATGTAATAGAAATCTATAAAGACATCATAGAAAATGCCATTCGGTTACAGTGCATGTCTGCTTAACAACCTTAATTAGGATGGGAAGGGCAAGAGTTGATTTTTATTTTTAAGTTTTCCTGAAGATGAGGAGGAACAATATCTTGCAATGCTCTGGAGTTCCTGAATTAAGGAGCTTTTCTCGGAGGATCACAGCTTACTCAAAATGTTTAGAATGACAGTCCTGGCAATGCTCACAACCTCCAATTTCCCTTGTATTTGCCGGGGTTCCAGAGGAGAAATGAGAATTTGCTCAACTGTGTTCTAAGCTATGCCATGAGAAACATTGCTTTGTTTCTTTCCTCATGAGAAATTTAAGGAGTCTGACATTCAGACACACTTGTGAAATGCAAACAGTTTTATTTATTAATGGCTCACTAATGGTCGATAATCACTACAGCTGATTAAGTAAATACACACATAATTTATTTTAAGTGTTTGCAAAATTGAATTCACAAATTTTTAATTGTTTTTTTTCTTCATGTGGATTTAGCCATATCTGATCTTGAATTAAGTAACAGAGCTTCAAAAGAAGACAGTTTGAAGGAGCAGAGGAGTATCTTGTAATTATAAAGCATCATGACACTCTTTAAAATTCTATATGTTACTCATAATTTCTGAGCTCAATGATCTGTACTGCTATATTAATTAACTCTCAAAATTCTAATAGCTGAGCAGATCACTTGATTTCACTTGCCTACACTACTTTATGTTAATTAATGAAAACCATAAATTTGGAGCCCTTGCAAATTGTACTGCTTCACTGCATTCAGGGCTCTTGTAATCCCTACCCTTAATTAAATAATGAGGCTCCAGAGCACATTCCTAGGTGTGAGTTATACTAGACTGTGGCTGCTGCTGAGATTCCTCCTATGAAGCCAAAACAATGTGTGTACTTTCTAATAGGCAGAAGAACTTATCCTTCAGTTTTGACGTTTCACATGCAAGGAGATATACCACAGGGGATATGGCCTGGTTCGATCAAATTGCCAGGACTGGATTTTCATGCACAATTGCTGTTGTATCTACTTGGATTGGCAGGAGTGAATTATTTTTATCATTTTGTCATTGACACAGCCAGGATTGTATAAACATGGGGCAATCGGGGTGTGCTGTGCTGTTTTTCATTCTTGAACACCACTCTTGTTGTCATTCATTGAGAAGCCAAAAAATACAGACTGAGCATCCATGCAGTACCCTGGGGCTTCCTCTTCCTTCGAGGAAGCGTTTACATTTTCATCTGTTTCTGCATCTTAAGCTGTTTCAACAGAGAGTAATTGTATGGTATTTGGAAATTTCTTATGCAAAGAAAAATTTAAATGTAAAATTATATGATAGGAAAACCACTAAAGTTTCTCATAATTAATAAGCAAAACACTGCTTCGACCTTGCCCTATAATGTCGATTCACTTTCTTCCTCATTGCCATACTTTCCTTGTTTGACTATTACACTGACCTTTATACTTGCAGTACCTTTGGTTTTTTGTGACTTTATACATGGCAGGCAAGCTTTGTCACACTGGGGTGTCTGTGGACAATAATAATGTATTGTACATTTAAAAAGAACTAATGGAAAGGATTTTGAATGTTTTTACCATACAGAAATGCTAAGTGAAGAGATGATGTTTAACCTGATTTGAACATTGAACAATGTACGCATGCACTGAAAAGTTGTGCTTCTCCATATAATGTGTTTCATAATTTTCCTTATTAAAAAGGAAAATTTTTAATAAAAATGACATTTAAATATTTAAAATATTATAGGCAATTAGACTGTAATTATGTACATAAGCCAAATTCTTCAAGAGAGATCAAGAATCGTCTCTCACATTCCTACTCTGATTTCGATTATGAGTACTAGCCCATGGAAACAAATAATTTAAAACACATTAAATTTGAGTAGACTCCTAACTTTATTTTTTTATGTTAGCCCTAAAACGTTTTTTACAGAAATGCTAGTTTGTAACTCAATATTTTATTTTATTATTATTTTATTTATTAAATACAGTGTCTCACTGCACGTCTCAGATTTGTAGTGATCCTCCTGTCTCAGCATCCCCGGAGCAGGAATTACAGGAGTGTTCCACCATGGCCAATCTCAATGGCTAGCAAGGTATGCAGTACCATGGATCGAACCCAGTTCCTTACACTTGACAGCCACATGCTTAGACTGCCGGGCTATCTCCCCAGCTCTAGCTCAATTTTTGTGTATACAAATATTTGTTTATATCCTAGGTATGTGTTACACAGTATCTTTTACTCACCAGAAACCTGTGCGTAAACAAGGACTGGTTTTTGTTTACTTATTTATCGAAGATTCAAGATGTGAAGACACTAACCTGGTGTGAACATTTCAGCAAGTTCAGGTGTTAGCTGGTAAATCCAAAATCTTGATGTTATGTTAATTTCTCATTCTCTTAGAATGTGCATCATTAAATGAGTTTAAAATAGAGAGGTTGTGAGGGGCTGGCAGGACTGCTCAGCAGTCTAAAGCACCTGCTTAGGAAAGCTGAGGTGGCCACAGAGACCACGATTCGATACCCAGCACCACATACTGCGCCAGCCCCACCCTCAGGGCAGGCTGAGCGAGCCTTAAAAAAAAATAGAGATCGTGCCCATAAAATATGTTGTGACAGGTGTCTAAGGGCTGCCTCTACATAGAGTAAGTGGTAATAACATGGATTCTGTGGTTTTGTTTAGATTAGCTCTCAGTGTTGCTAGAGCAAGTGACCTGTTTGGAAATGAGCTTCAATATAACATAAAATTTAAAAAATGAGTAGTGTAGGACTTTTTTTTTACAAAATAATAATTTGTCTCTGACACCAGCTAAAATGGAAGGAGATTACATTTGCTTTTCCAGGTCAGCTGAAATCAAACTTGGTAATTAAGAGGTGTACAGGTATTTGAATAAGGTTGATCTTCTGTCTGATTAACCTGAAGCATGCTTAGAAAATATTGCGCTCAATAATTGGTATGTATGGATTAAACAATTAATATCATACTTACGCCTTTCAAACAAGTTGAAAAGGAATAACTTGGAGTATGTATGCTTTAGATTATTGCTGTTATTTCCCCTCATTTATGGTAAAAGATGTGGCAGTTGTTTAGTGATTCATTTCTCATAATAGTAGGGTTTTAATCTTGTCTTCTGTTTTGGGGGCCTCTTTTTAATTGAATCATGGGAGTTGTTTGTGTTTCACACAAGCAAAGTTGGCACAGGGCTCCGGCAGTGGACAAGCAGACAGGGCTGTCAAGAGCTTGTTGGTAGCCCTGAGCAAAATAGTAACTGGCTCGTGGGGCTCCGTTCTTCCCAAAATGCTGAGAACAGCTGAGAGGACAGCCCCAGAGAGGAGTGATTTACTGTATTGATAAATAGGAAGTGCTGAAGTGCTTCTGGTGCCACCGTGACTGCCAAATGGACAAGCCATACCAGAAAACCCCACTTAAGCATGTCCTTAGCCTTATCCTGTTTTGGTGTCTGTCACTGGGAGAGCTTTCTTATGTTTTGTTCTTTCTGCAACAAGAATTCTCACTTAGCTGTTTGCATTCCAAACTCTCTAAACAATAACACTGTGCTCAAAAGATATTTCAAAGCAGATTTTATGCTTACTACCTTGGCTATCTACAACTGTAGTGATTTAAAGAGAATTATTTTTTGTCCTCTCAAGTACCTGTTAATATAGTACACTTAAAACTTTATGAGTCTCAATTTCATCTTGGTAAAATGGGAAAAATAAAGCCTTTCTTGAAGAGTGGTTATGAAAAGTAACTATGATAAGTGTAAGTGAAGTGAATTCTTAATAAATGTTAACTGTTGCTATTTATTTAAAAGTGATGAATTCCTAACAGAAAGAAAGTAGGTTTTGACATCAGGGACACTAGGTTTGATTTTTATCTTTGTCACTACTTGGCTGGATGACCTTAGTCAAATACTTGAAGTCACTGAATGCAATTCCTCTGCTATCATTTGAGGATTTTATTTAATTCCTGAGATGGGACACAGGAATTTGAAGGTGGGTTGATTACAGGGTCAGGAGATCTCTTCTAGAATTATTTAAGGCAAATGAAAATAATTTTATATTTGTCATTAACTTTTTTGAGAGCACACAGATGAATTTGGTTGCTGATGTTTTCTGATAAGGGTAATGTATCATTAATGGTTGACATTCACTTCTGTAATACTAATTTAAGATCATGTAATTAATCTGTTCAAATCACTGAACATATTTACTAATCTGTACACATAATTAACATTTTAATTCCCAGGAATATCTCATCTCATTATTCATACATCTTAGGAAAATTTATTAAGGAGACCCTAGCAATGAGCGTGCTTAGGTGCTCACAACAGAAAGACCCTGAGTCCCTGTTAGCAGCCAAGTGTGTGTGAACTTGCTTTTACCATGAGGACAAGGCATATACTTGTTTTTAGGGTTGTAACCAGTAAGCAGAGCCTCAAAGGAAAAGAGACTGAAATTTGGACTAAGAGGGTGAGATTGAGAGGGAGCTCTTTTATCTGAAAAATGTCCATGCTCTAGTGTGTGCTACTGAGATAGAATGTTGTCCAGGCCCACAAAATGCTCTTTCAGGAACCTTTCCAGCTGTGCCCAAAGGCCCTGTGCTTTGCGCATGCACTTCATGTTTTTGAGCAGCAGAACTGGAATCCAAATTTGCACAAAGTTGGAATCTTCTTCTTGGTATTGCTTTTTTTCTTTCTACACCACTTTTTCTCCCCCCCCCCCCAAGGCTTATTTTTAAAGTAAAAATAGTATATATTCAGCAATAAGATTGATTTTCAGGTAGGAATCTGATATTCAAGATCAGGGTAAAATGACATGCGCAATGCTTCAGTTGCCATTAAAAATTCCCACTAGAACTCAGGGGAAAACAATTAATATTATTAAAAACCAGGATTTATAACCAATTTGTGCCAGATTATGAAGGACAATTTGTCATTATAAGTGAAGAGATAAAAATGAAGTAAGTTGGATAACTCTATGCAGCTCACAAGATTTGGTTTTTGTTTGTTTGTTGTATTTTAGGACAGGGTCTACAGGGTCTCATTATGTAGACTGCGCTAATAGTGATCCACCTGTGTTCAGCATCCCAAGAGCTGGGATTACAGGCACATGCCCTTATGCCCAGTCTCAATGGCCATGTCAGCATGCCCTAGGGGTGGAGCCAGCATAGCACTCCAGGGATCCAACCCCAGACTGTGTCTGCCTAACTAGGTACTTTAATCCACTGAGTTATTTGGTCTGCCCTAAGATTTTTGAAAAGATTTGTGTGTCTAGCTGTTTTTCTTTTCTTTTCTTTTTTTTTTTTTTTAATTTTTTTATTTATTTTATTTTATTTTATTTATTTTTTTCTTGTTTCAGAACTTTTTGTTTGTTTATTTATTTATTTTTATGGCCGGCTCAGCCTGCCCCGAGGGCAGGGCTGTCGCAGCATGTGGTGCCAGGGATCGAACCGCGGTCCCTGCAGCCGCCTAAGCTTTCCTCAGCAGGTGCTTTAGACCACTGAGCCATCCTGCCGGGCCCCTAGCTGTTTTTCAAAATTTAAAATTGTAAAAGGATTAATGAAAATATCCTTTTGGCAGAACTTGTGCCACTTGAAATGACTAAAACTGAGATGATAAAAATGAGAAAATCTCCACAAATAAAAAAGGTAAATTTAAGATAGTTGAAAAAGTACAGTGAATGATACTGATCATTTTACATTTGGTACTAAAATTGAGTGACAATAGATAATTCCTAAGCAATGATGGGCAATGTAGTGGTTTAGCCAAAAATCCATTAAGCCCTTGAAGTATGAGAACCGAAGATATTCAATATAAGGCAGAGGATATTGGGAACTAATATGGCTTATTTCCTTACCTAACGTGGTAGACAAAGAAAAGATATAGTGATTTTTGTTGTTTTTCATTAGTTTGTTGTTTGTTATTGACTATTTGGAATTTATACTTTCACTTTTAAAGACAAACATGAGTGGTGTCACAAAATTCTGCATAAGATGAAAGTCATTGGAGAACATAAAATATTAGAAGATATAAATCATTTTGAATATTATGAAGTAGGAACTGTACAGTAGGATACCACATATAATAACTGTGGCAATTAAAATAGTCCCTTCAGCATATAAGATTTTTCACATTTGATTAAATCTAAAGTTCTATTTGTCAAGATCAGAGAATTTTAAAAGAATAAACTATTAAGACTATTTAGGCATTAAAAACAAAAAGAATTAAAGGGCTATATTAATTTCAAACATAAACTTTTTCTAGGAAGAATTTATTTTTCTTTGACATAAAAGAAAGTTACAATTGCATTAAAACTGTAAGGAAAATTTGATAGCATCGTCAAAATTTTTTAAAATGTGACCTAAATTGATGAAAATAAACGCTTTAGAAGAATTTGCTATTTTTTTCTGCCAACAAAAAGGTGTACAAGTAAAATAACACAACCAGAAAAATTTAACCATGATATAATAATCTGTGATTACTTTCCAATATTTTAAAATACTAATGTTTTAACATCACTGGTGTTTGTCTTTCTTAAAAGTACAAATCCCAAATAGTCAAAAACAAACAACAAATTAACAACAAAACTCACTATATCCTTTTTTTTTTTTTTTCCTCCACCATGTAAGACAAGGAAATAAAGCATATTTGGGTCTCATTATCCTCTGCCTTATATTTTCATGTACTTCAAGGCCTAAGGGATTTTCAAATAAATCTTTTTTTTAAAAAAATTGGAAGACAATAATTTGCAAAATTCCTTAAAATTTAAAGTTGTACTGGCTACATTCTCTGACACCATATTCATTGAATTATGATTTAGAAAACCAAATGAACTAACACTGAATGTTAGAAAAAATACTTCTTCAATACTGAAAATTTATTTATTTATTTATTCATGTCTATTTCCATCTTTTTTTTTTTTTTTTTTTTTAGGGTCTCACTACTGAGTCATAGTGATCCTCCTGTTTGTACCTCCCAAGGGCTGGGGTTACAGATGTGCTCCAGCACCACACCCAGTATTGCCGGCTCAGCACGCTGTAGAGCGGGGCCATCGCGGCACGAGGGGCCAGGAACCAAACCCTGGCCTCTGCACTTCCTCTAAGCAAGCGCTAAATCCCCTGAGTTATACCGCCAGCCCTATCAATACTGAAAATTTATATCTATTGGAGAGCACAGAAAATTTAGAACATTGGTTATAACAATATTAGACAAGCAACATTTCATTTGGTTATTGAATATGATAAATTTAGAACAAAAAGCTGCATGTGAAAAAATAGTTATGATGACAGAAATATTAATTTTATCTCTTATCCATCTCCATTAGACTCCCTACCTTGAAGATAATAAAAATCTTCATTTTTTTTCTGAACATATGGTATAATCCTACAACCCAAAATGGTTAAATGTGATTGGCTAGCTCAATCTAGGAATAGCAATCATGTTTCTACTTCTTAGTTACTCACTAGCCTAACGATCTTTGACATCTATATATGTCTGATTGATTTGATGACCCTGGACAATAAAAACCAAGGGAAACTCCAAAAAATAAATCCACATCTGAAAATAAGGACCACGTAGACAAGGAAGGCTTCATGATATTGACTGAAGTGTTAGTAACCATATCACAGGTGCTATCAAGTAGAAAAAGATGGAAAGCTTTACCTTTACCAAAAAAAAAAAAAAAAAAAAATGATATAAGAGAAAGTTTCAGAGCTGTAGTGGCATGAGTAACCTGCTGAATAAATCTTCTGTTGCCTCCCACACTTTTCCTGTTAACTAAGCTACCACATAACACTTGGAGAGATATATAGATACATACACATGCATTCACAAATATACAAATACAGATACTATATACCACTGTTATAGGAATTTTGTTATTGTTTCTGTGTTGTTTTAACACTTAGAAATACTCATTACTTGTTTGAGAAACAAGGGCAGACAGCCAGAGTGAAATACTGATAAAGAACAAGAAATCATTTTACAATATCACCATTCATCTTATTTTATAAAACATTATAAATTGAATCAATATCTTAAGGAGCAAAAAATGGTACAACAATAGGATCGATGTTAACATGTCACCACATTATTAAATCTGAAGATGGCACATAAATTGACAACTATTACCAATATTTTAAAATGTAGGCCATTTTGAATAAATCTATTCCAGTGATTCTTCCACTAAGTATAGTTAATAAAAAATTGATGATGTTTATTATTTTGAAAGTTTAAATAACTTTTTAAACTTCTACTAATGGAATGAATTCTGAAAAAGGATGTTACTATTAATTGAAAACATTATGATTTTATACTTCCATAAATATCAAGAAAACAAGATAAATTAGTAAGATTCTAGGTCCAGGGATATAGCACAGCAACGTAAGTGTGCGCCTTGAAAGTGCAATATCCTGTGTTCAATTCCTTGTTAAAAAGAAAAAAAGGACAGAATTCTAGCTAGAATTGCATGTTATTAGGAGGCTTAGCAGCTGGACCCTAAATTCTCATCCAGCTTGGATTACTTAATGACTTAGCAAGAATCCATCTTAAAATAAAATATAATTCAATTAAATCAAAAGGTACCAGTGATGACAGATTGTGAAAGCCATGTACAATCCTAAGAACTGACAAAAAAAATTCTCAATAAAGTGACACTAGGTGATCAGGTACTGGCCAATCTGACCAGAAAAACCCTATAGACATCAGTGTGACAGTAACTCTGATATAATTAAACTTTAACTAATTCTTCAAGAGATAAAAACTGTTAGGGACATCCATTTTTATCCACAGGAAGCAGAGCTTGGCTATGTGACAAAGTCATTCCAGTAACAGTGAAGATCTGTTGTGCTTTCATGTGGAGTTATTTTATCTTTTACCAAGGTCTTGATGAAATATTCTTAAGAACCTTGATCAGCTTTCATTCAGATTTCATCTGAACCTAAAACCATTCTGACAAATTCTTGGGCTTCTTAGATACGTTGGTTGATCTGAGCAAAGGTGTGTGAGTACGTGTCTGTATATTATATGAATAAAGTTTTACAATCCTTTACATTATTATTATCATAATTAGAATGCTGTGTAACTACAAGTGAAAAATATAAATTGCTTAGTGTAAAATGTGGAAGATCATTTGTCTGTTGAAGAAAATCACTCAGTACCATATTTACATACACTGGTAGTAAAATTAATATCACATGGACTAAACAGAAAAAGTAAAAAGAAATAGAGATATAAATAAACTTGTTAATAAATTACTGAGGGCCTAATGAAGATTCAATCTACATGTCAAGTAAAAAAAAGAACTTCCTAATATGAAAATCATTATCAGGTGTAATAAAAATTTGCCTGGGTAATTTGCACTGCTCATTTAAAAATGTATTTGAAATAGAAATATGTCACATGAACCACTTATTTAGGGAGGGGAGTTTCTTCTTTCTAAAAAGCAAATAAATAAATAAATAAATAAATAAATAAATAAATAAATAAATAAATAACTTCTTAGTGTGGTTTCTGAACTTCTCTCCAGATAAGGCAAAGCTAAAGAACCTTGGAGATCTTCTGAAAATTCTAGGACTATTCAGAGGCTGCCTTCCTGTTGCAAACTGAGCAAATTAAGATAAATATCTCCTTTATTTGACCCACAATTTTTCTTTTGTTAATCGACTCTCAGAGACCGATGGCTCTGCCTTTAAACCTTTGTGCCAGTACCTGCTTTGTGCCAAGCCCTGAGAGAGGACACATTGGGCTTTCTGACTGTAGTACTCATTTTTTTATTGTAATTTTATTTTATCCTGAAAAGTGAAAACAAAAGCAAAAAAAACAAAATCAAAGACAGAAACAAGGTAACACACAACAATGCATAAATTATGTATTTTCAAAAGAAGAATAGCTGCTTAACAATGATTGATATATTATCTTTCTTATTGTTAAATCTGTCACTCAGATTACCAAAACATAGCTATGCAAGGTGGGTCATATGATTGAATATTACCTCTTGTTTTCAAGAAGTCTTAAGTTTTTTAAATTTTTATTCATTTTATTTTAGTTTTCATAGACAAAAATCTCATGAGCATCTCAATGTACGCAGGAAACATGTCAAAAAGTCAAAAACTGATGCATGACAGGAAAAAAAAAAAAAACTCTATAACAATGGAGTAGATGGTCTTAATCCCAATCTGATAAAAGCCATTCATGACAAACCAATAGGCACCATCACACTAAATGTACAAAATTGAAAGCTTTCATTCTAAAACAAAAGACAACATCTACTATCATTCTCAATTACAACTCAACGATATCACCACTCCTATTAAACATAGTTCTGGAATTATTAGCTGGAGCAATCAGACAAGAGAAATGTTATGATTTGTGTCTAGTTGTCCCCCTGAAACCTTATGTGGTCATGGGGCAGATTTCTAGAGTTTGGAACAAATTCATGATCCAGTGCTGTGTTATGGGCATAGTGCTGCTGAGATTATACGTATAAGTACTACACCCACTGATGGCCTGAATGCAATATAATGAAGGGAGAAAGGTTTACTCTCTCTGCCTCTGCTGCTACTTCTCCTCCTTTTTTTTTTTTTTTTTTTTTTTGGTATTATAATAAAAAATAACAATGGGATAGTTTTACAATACGTTAGTAGGACAACCACAATAATCAATACAATTCACGTTGTTGCCTTCATAGTTGTTCGGAGTACAAGATGCAAACATGATAACTTTTCTGAACAGAAGAAAAGGATTGATGATGTATAGTGTACCTGAGGAGAGTCACCTAGAGAGAAAACATTCTCTCAGACTTTCACAGACAGCAAACTGTGGCCATGACTCATCCAGATGGCTGACACTGACAAAGCACTGTACATGGTTTCAAGGTAAATCCTTAGGGTATTTGACTGACTTAGTCAATTACAGAAGTTACATGTTTTGTTATATGCTTTAACTTAGCCTTAACCATCCAGCAGAAAAGTATAATCACAAGGCATAAAAAGTAAAGTCAGATTAGTATGCTGAGCAGTAAAAGGCTCTAGTCAACAGCTTCCTACATTACCAGCTCTGTCCATAACCCACTACTGTTATGGATTATTGAACTATGCATACAACTACTTCCTGTTAGTTCAAGGAGAAATATTTGTACCAATAGTTTTTAGAAAAATTATCATGATGTTTATTCACTTTAATGAGAAAAAAAGATAAAATAGCAACAAAATGTTTTGAAACAGGTTAGCAAGATGTTTACAATAATTACTACTTTGCATATTGTTGTCTTCGTCATAGTTATTCAGAGGACAAAATGAAGACATGATTCTTGCCTAAACAATATTAATACAAATTTTTATTCTCAGAGAATTAAAAGAAAATAGCTGTATATATATCCTAACTCTCTTGTGTGTGTGTGTGTGTGTATAGATATAGATAGATATAGACATAGCTATAGATGATATAGATATAGATATAGAGATAGATATAGATATATAGATATAGATATGCAAGTTTGGACATACAATTGAATATTACGACATGTTTTTATGATTTTTTTTTTTCTGAAAACAAGATGGTAATGGAAACCTGATAAAATGAGATATATAATATCAGGTACACAGAGGTGCTTGTTTCATTCTGTGAAATTGCTTCAGTTTCTCTGGAATATTTTAGGGTTGGATTATTTTCTTTTTAAAAAAAATCTTATTTATTTTATTTTTTTTTGTTTCAGAATTTTTGTTTGTTTATTTATTTATTTTTATGGCCGGCTCAGCCTGACATGAGGGCAGGGCTGGCACAGCATGTGGTGCCAGGGATCGAACCACGGTCCCTGCAGCTGCCTAAGCTTTCCTAAGCAGGCGCTTTAGACCACTGAGCCATCCTGCCGGGCCAGGGTTGGATTATTTTCTTTGGAAGCTCTTAGGGTCTTTTCTTTATTCTTAGAACTGAGAAGTATCTTCCAGAACTTTAAAGGTATATTGTGACATTGGAGAATGATTGTCAACTTGATAGATTTGAGAGCTGCCTAGAAAATTCCTGCTTGGGGGTCATCAAGCCTAGTTTCTGATCTTGTCCTCTGTTGCTCTTCTCCTGTTCTCTGCTTCTGTCCAGTGGGATGTAGGCAGGCTTGCTCCACCACACTCTTTTACATTTGTCAGAGTTAGAGCCCGCTGACCATGGACTGAAACTTGTGTAATTTAGCCAGATACACCTCTCCTCTAAGTCGTGGAAGGATTTCATCCTAGCAATATGCAAGCTGACCAACACATGTAGACACAACTCTATTTTATTTTTAAACTTTACCAAACTTCTCCAATCTTGTTGGAACCATTCCTGTGAAGCATCTTTCTGCATTATTTCCTCTGTTTCTCATTTCTACTTGTGTGTAATGCACTTCCTGGATATTCTGTGTGCAATTCTTAACTTCCCAGTACTCATTTGACCCATTATTTGTTGTTTGGCCTTTCCTTCTGTGAGTTGTGCTTATTTTCATTCTATACATCACCCACTTAGTATTCATTCATTCTATTCTTCCACTAAGCCAACAGGTTTCAAACTCTGGAGGACAACCTATCAATGAGTTATGAAATAAATTAACTTGTTACGAGTATGCAGAATGATAAGAGCAATCATTCCTATTTTAAAAAATAAGCATAACTATTATAGAGTGCAGGGCTGAAAAGGGAAGTTATGTTTCATAAAGCTTCATGCCACACAGACAGAGGCATGTAGTGCATAATACAATAAATTATCACAATGACAGAGAAGATGTAAAACCACTCATTTAATTTTATTTAAAAATTCTGCAAACACCTTTTTTTTGTCTTCAAGTGGCTCACTTATCAAAGAAATGTCTTGATTTATGGATATGACATCCTCTTTACACTTTATTAAGATTCTAAATGGAAGTTTTCTTTAATTGTTTATTGGTACATTTTGAATATATGTAATTATAACAGTAGTCATAGAGAGATTTTACCTGTACGTGGCATCTTTTTTCTTTTTCTCCCATTCTACTCCTCTGCTTTCAATTCATCTTCCCTTTCTTATTCATAAAAGCTTTGTTTGCGTTTTATCACTCTTTTCTCATCTTTTCATGTCCCTCCCTCTCTCCTGCAGCATCTCTAGTTCCCCTTTGTATTTGCATATTTTGTTCCTATTTCACAATATCTATTATTCGTATGATCCTCATATACATTTTCAGTTTCTCACACCAAAGGCACAGATATTTACACATGGGTTTTCCATTAATTTCACTAAAGAATATGGTCTCAAGATCCCTCCATTTAGCTAGAAATGTTTCAAGTTTATACTTTTAATGGTTGCAGAGTACTGCATTATACAACAAAACCATATCATCTTTATCTATTCATTGGTTATGCGAATTTTGGCTGTTTCCAAAATTTATCAATTAAAACTCTGCTGCTTAAAACATGGGTGTGCATATGTCACTGTGATTATGATGGTTTTAAATATTTCAGGAAAATACTCAAAAGCCTCTAGTTTTAATTTTCTGATTTCCACAGTGGTTGCAACTGACTGCGCTGTGCCCAAAGGTGGAGAAAGGCTCCTTTATTCCCACAGACTCACTAGCGTTTATTACTCGTTGCTTTCTTTCAGGAGTGAGATGAACTATCGCTCTTGTTTTAATTTGCATCTCTCAAAAGGCCAGAGCCATTGAATACTTTTTCATATTTTATCTGCAAAGTATGTGTTCATTTCAGAACCCATTTTTGAATTAGGTCTTTAGATTGGAGTGGGTCTGAATTTTTCAGTTCTTTATATATTTTTGATATCAGTTCTTTGTCTGAAGAATAGCTGAAAAGATTTTCTTCCGCTCTGTGAATTGTCTCTTCCTTTTGTTGCTGATTAATTTTTCTGTGAAAAAAACTATGTAATTATTTTTATTTTAAAGAGAATAAAAATCATGCAGAATTTCAAAACAAGACGATAAGAAATGAACAATGGTTATATTCATATTGTTATCTTCTAAGTAGTTGCTCAGATTACCAGGTATAGGCATGTAAAATTGATCAAACAACATAAGCATTAACTCTTCCTTTTAATAATCTAATAGGAATTAGTAACATAATTATCTTAGCTATCTTGCATGTATATATGTTTTTCCCTTTTCCCCGTCACAGTTGTGTTTTACTTTTGAGCAGTGACTTCATTCTGTTTTCCAGAATCTTCCTCAGAATGCCTTATGTCTATGGTCACTAGGGATAGTGTCGTGGGTTCTCTTTTGGGTTGGATACTTCTCCGCCTATAATTATCTGCTTTATGTTTACACTATTATAATTTCCCCAGTATCTGGTATTACTTCTTCAACTGTTTATGTTTTGAATCAAAGACTAATGTAATTAGTGTAACTACATGGCTTGGGATTATTGTACAAGGTTATAGGCCTCATTTCAAAACTGTAAGGGCAGAGTTTGGTGACAGAGGCTTTGCACAGTGCTGATAGTGGACCCTGAGGTTGCCAAGGAAGTGCTTATTCTACTGAGCTATCTCCCATCCCAAGGTTTGTGCTTTTTTCTGCCAGACTTCAACAGCTATGCTGAATCCTCCTGGAAGGTAACCCAGGATTGAAACAGAAAATGTCTCTGTGTTCAGCCTGATTGAAAAGTCTTATATCTTAAAAATTAGTGGGAACTTGTGAGCAAAGTAGTAAGATATGTTTCATGTATGTCTTATACCAAACAAACAGTGCCTTCCTTGAGATAAAAGTGCTTTAAATGGCAAGAAGCTAAGAACTACTTTTAACCTTTACCCAGTTTTCCTGCTTCAGGGATCAAACCTTGAGGGAAATAAGTTGACATTCAGAAATAAATTCATGTTCATATTGAATTATCAGAACACCACATAGTACCAACACTCTACTACATGGGAATGCCTGAGTGTGATTTGCCCATTCAGTTACATCATAGTAGCATTAAAGTCATGAGTCCGAAGTTTGTATAATTTTCGTGGATAATCTTCATAATATAATACTGATCTGAGAGCTGTATATGTGACAGAGTATATGTGAGATATTTACAAGTTAGTGAAAAATTATATATGTCTATCTATCTATCTATCTATCTATCTATCTATCTATCTATCTATAATTTATTTGGTGCAGGGTTTTGCTAAGCAGCTCGGACGTATACTGATCTTCCTATCTCAGCCTCCCCAGTGCTAGAATTACAGGCGTGTACCACCACACCCAGTTTTGGGGCCAGCACAGTGAGTCCAGGGTTGAGGTACCTGGGATCAAACCCAGGTCCTTGTGCTTGCCAGGAGGCACTTAGATTGTTGAGCTATCTCCCCAGCCCCAAGTACTATATCTTTCTCAAAAAAGACAATTCAAATATGTTAATCGGGTAGTGCAGCTAAATCTGAGAAGGATAATAATACTAGTCCTTTCTTCTTGATAGATTTTATAGATGCTTTTAGCTTTGTACAAAGAACATGTTATTTAGCATTTATACATTATAATTGTAAAGATGAATCTCATCTTCCTATGTTCAGCCCTTGAAAGGCTCATCCTACATCTATCTGTGCCTTGGTCTTTACCTTTCTACAGACCGGGACCAATGGCAAAGGTCACTTTGGAATTATTTTGTGTGTCTGCCCTACCAGTCAAACTGACCTTAAGTTGTAGCCTTTTGAAGACAGGGGCTGTATGATGCTTTTTAGCCTACTATAATTAGTGTAGAATAGGTTCACACATTCACTTTTTCCTTGTATGTACCCAGCGTTTTATGTTTCTGTAATAATAGCAGCAGTTCTCAAAATATGGTTCTGTAGACCCCTTGGTGTTTGCAAGGCCTTTATAGGCATTCTGTAAGGATAAGTAATTTCTGGGTTTTTTAAAATTATTGTTCTGTTGACAATTGCACAATTGTAAGAAATAGTTGTGAGTGGAACAAACCTTGACATAAATGAATGGAGTGGCCTGAAAATGCACTCAGCGTTGTTGTGTTCTTCATTAGCATTACACTCATAATAAATAACAAAGGCAAATAACAGCCTATTTCACTTCAAAGAATTTTTTGATGAAATAGTAAAAAGGACTAATTGTGTTATAAAATGACTATTGAATTCATGATTTTAAAATTTGCTTTGTGAAATAATGGAATGTTTGCATAAAGCAGTTCTGCTGCACTGATAAAAGATCCATTTGGTGTGCAAGGTTGACCCGTAAGCTGCATTGTAACAGAATGCACGAAGTTCACTGATCGGGTTTCAGAGTCCACATTACACCTAACCTTTAAGAAGCTTCAACTTGTCAAACTTCAATATACTATCAGAGAAGAACATCTGTTATTATCTTAAAAGGCTATTAACATATTCTTTTATCTCCAAAAACGTGTGTCTGCGTAGCCAGAATTCTTCCTATACTTCAGCGAAATGACCTATTGCAACAGATTAAATACAGACAGGCATGCGACTCCAACTCTTTTCTGTTAAGTCAAAGTTTCAGTGATGTACAGAAGTATAAAGCATAACCTTTTGTACTGTTTTTGTCAATATAGTTATATTTCATAAGTATGTTAGGTTGATATGTATAGGTTTATTACTATTGCATTTATATAAATTGATGCATGAATATTTTTAAAATTTGAGATTCAATTTAAAAATGTCTTGAATGGCCATGTGTACAGAAATTTTAGGTTCTTTCTTATTTTGCAAAATGTAAAAGAATATTTAATAGTACCACCATTCCTTTCACTTGTTATTACAAAACATTAGCTACCTGGCCTAAAGCTACATGTTACTAAAGTGCAGCGGCAGGGTGTAAAGTAGTGTTTGACGGCACCAAGCCCTTCTCCTAAACATTTTTATGTTGAATCTTTCCACAGCAATGGGTTTTCTCAGTTCTCTGCCAATATCTCATTCTGAATAATTCCTTGCTTGATTATCACTTTCATCAGTCTAGCATCCAGCCCGGCCTGAGTGCTGATCAAGTGTTTGGGGAGAGCTTTTGAGGATTCTTGTGCGCAGTTCTGAAACATCCTTGACATCCTTAGCAGTTACCAACTATTATCTCTTCAGTTAGAATTGACTTTCAGTTATCACACCTGTGCCTATTCAAGCTTTCAGACACTCTGTAACTATCTTTTTCTAATTCTTTGTCCCTCTGGATTGGAATGTGCTCAGTGTTTAGTGAACACATTGTTAGCACAATTGCTGTTAACACTACTGTGCTTGGCAAGCAAAACTACCATTGTTACATGGCTCCCATAGTTTGATACCAATCACTATTATAATATTTCTCGCGGTATTAACAACCAGGATTTACACTGCCATAGTTCTGTTTGCAACAGTCAGGAAAGTGGTCTCCAATGGCGTATGACATCTCCCACCCCAAGCTTATAGATTGGGTCTCTGTGTTGGAATGGTATTAAGTTGTGGCGCTCACTATTGCAGCCTTTCTCTAACCATGAACTGTGAAGGTTTGCAGCTACTGTTGGCTCCTCTGGTACATTTTCTCTAGCTTCTCTATCCCTAGGAGATCAATTGATGCCATTCTACAAAAGCCCTGACTCTGTCTGGATTCTGAATTGGCAGTCCTTTGTGGACTTCAGCGTCTCTGGTGTGAATAGAATAGGGTTCTCCTTCCACAAACCTTATCCTCCCTGCAATCTCCTTGAGGAGACCAACCTTGTGGCACCAGGTGACCTATTTGAGATCACACTGGGAAGTCAATACAGATGTTTGATGACCTTGATTTTGAATACCATTACAACATCCCAAGTATTCTCTAGATAGTACCCTGTTTTTTGGGTAGAAACACAATGCATGCTCTAATTTTCACAAAAAAATATTGTCTTCACCATTTGTAGATCTGGTCTGTGTAGGAGAAGCCGCCACCTCTGCACTGTGTGTCTGTGCCCTGCAACCATTCACATTCTGTGACTTTAATCTAAAACTGTTTGCGTTCCAGATTATATGGAAACGTTTGCCATGTTTAAGTACTAGTCACGAAAAATGCTATGAAGCTTAAGTAAATTAATGACTGAAGGAACTGGCCATCATCTGTGTCTTTTGTCCAGAATTACCTTCTCTAATGTGTAAACTGATGTGCTTGCTGGCCTCCTTATCCTTATCAAGTCTTGCTTGTCTGAATCCCTTCTGGATCTTTAACTGTGAACCCTGACTACCTTTATGCACTTTCTTATTATTGGCTTTCTCTACATTTCTTTAAAGAGAAATGTATTAATAATTCATTCTCACTTTGAGGAGCCTAGTGGCTTTATCTTTTACAATTTCTGGCAGACTCTCTCTCTCTGTCTCTCTCTGTTTCTCTGTCTCTCTCTGTCTCTCTGTCTGTCTCTCTGTCTCTGTCTCTCTGTCTCTCTCTCTGTCTCTCTCTCTCTCTCTCTCTGTCTTCTTTTTTACCTTCCTTCTTTAGTTTGAGACAGGGCCTCACCATGGAATACAGGTTGGTTTGCACCCACTCTGTAATCTGTACTGGCCTCAAACTTGCAGTGTTCTTCCTACCTCAGCCTTCATAGAGCTAGTATTATAGACATGCACTACTACCTACTAATGCAGTAGCCATTCTTTACTAAATCTAGACTTTAGTTGAATATAAGGATATCCAGTAGACATTCCTCTGAATTTCCTACTCTAGGTAAAATTAAAAGACCAGATAGCCATATCCTTGGACTTCACAGAAATGATTTTATTCTGCATTTTTAATTTTGTTGAGAAATTAAATTCTGTCATATAAATGTATCTGCAGCCTATATTATCAGCTTATGAGATCTCTTTTATTATTACTATCATTATTATTTTCATCATCTTTGTATGAAGATCCATATAATTTATTCATCTTGGAATATTGTATTGGGTAAGGTTCATCTTCCCTGACTGTCTTGGGTCGTATAGGCTTCTGCCACAACGTATCATAGACTAGATGTATTTTACAACAGAAATTCATTTCTTACCAAGTAGGTGGCTGGGTAACAGAAGATGAAAACAGTAGGAGATCTGTGTGGTCCTTTTTCTCCATGAGTCTCAGACAGCAGAGATAGAGAGCAAGAGCAAGCTTTGATGATCTTTCTTCGAAAAAAGCATAACACTTTTCAGGAAGGTGCTATCCTCACGAATTAATTTCTTCTTGTGTTCGCTACTTTCCATTGTATCGGGACAAAAATACCTCAGACCTGCAACTTAAGGAAGGGAGAGATTTATTTTGGCTTCCATTTCAGTGTGTAGTCAGCTGGCTTCAGACAGGACAGGGTGGAGTTTCGTGAAAGATAGAGAGTTCAGGGCATGTCAGCTCGGCAGCAGAGAGTTGAAGGAGAAAGCCAGGAGGGAGAAAAACCCTTTTAGGCTGTGTCTACGGTGCCCCATCTTCACTAATCAGCTCCTGCCTCCCAGTCACCTACCATGAGCCCCACTTATGGCTCCATGAGGCTTTGGGGACATCTAGAAAATAAGAATGAAAATACTATCAGTATACTATCAGTACAAGAAGAGCACTTCAGTACCAAGAGGAAAGGTCATAGAGACACATAAGGATAGAAAAACTTAAAGGAATTTAGGGAGAATAAAAAAGTAAGTTAATGTGATATGGGCCACTGATAGGCAGCATAGCTCCCAACCACCTTCTTCCAACCTGTGATACATTTCTGTCAGCTCCATTTTTCTCTCAGGGGCATCAAAGGTTTCTCAACTCAATAGCTGATGAGTGGACTTGGAAGATAGCTTTGCCTCGACGTCTTTCTACCTTGACTGATCGTGTGTGACGGGTAGAGTATGTGTCCCAGAAGGACCAGGGTAACACTGGTTTCTTCTTTCTAAGGCACAGGTGTAAGGGAGTGTGTCGTGGTACCTATGTGTAGGAACATACATGCTTGTGATGATAAATGGAGGAGCTGGGTCCTATCAGCCCTATATCCATGGAAGGCTTATAGCATGAGACCCTTTATTCTGCACTGCCTTTCACTTACCCTTATTAACCCCTCCTCACAGCTTTTCAGGAGTAGAAAGAAACTACTCATATCTTTTTTTTTTTTTTCTCTTTAGAGCTATCTCTTTTATAAGGCCAACGAGCTCCCTCAGAGGCTGCTGCTCTCAGATAAGTGGTCTCAGTGACCTTTGTGATGTAGCTCACATTTGTACTTGATGATTATTTTTAATAAGGTGAAATGTGGGAAACATATTTGCAAAATACAAAAGTAGAGCACACAGGAGTGAAGTGTTTATCAAAGCTCCCTTGCCGAGAAAGCTACCCCGAGTGGCTGCATCTGTGAGTGGCTTCTGCTGAGCTATGGTACAAGTTTTATAGCTAGCTGTTGACATTTGTGTGAACTTGTGTGTTTACTTGGAATTCACAGTGTGGTTAGAGTAAGGAATAAAGGGAAACTAAGCAAAGAGCAGTCTAATATATATCAGAAAATCATATGGAAAATACTATCCCTTCACTCAGGTCTTTTCTCTACCCCATCCCTACTCTCCTGAAAAAAATTCAAATTTCTTTCCTTCTTCCCTCCTTTCTCTCCCTCCTTATCTTCTTCACTCCACTCCCATCCTCTCTCTTTCTTTTGTTTTCTTTGTTTCTCCCCTCCTTTCTCTCTTCCTTCCTTCCTCCTTCCTTCTGTCTTTCCTCTGTCTTCCCTCCTTTCCTTCCTTCATCTGCCCTACATTTTCCCCTCTCTCTCTCTTTGCAGTGTTGCCCAGGCTGGCCACAAACTCCTCAGCTCAGGCAATCCTCCTGTCACAGTCTTCTGTATACCTGAGACCAAGGCATGCCACCAAGCCTGGCTCTCAAATTATATTCTAAATGTTCTGTGCTTGGTTATGGCAGTTACCATTTTCAGAATGTTTTCAAATTTTGTTACTTTTAAAGGTCCCCTAGCATTATGTAGGGTATAGGTCTGCACAATTATTATCTGCTGGTAGCAAAACTGAAGAGCTGAAAGGGAACAATTATACACTCCCTGGTGCTGTAAGCCACTTCTGAACTTACTGCCATATATACTAGATTCATTTTAAAGTAGCTGTAACTAAATGAGTCACAAACTTTGGGGGATAGGATAATAGATAGTATATTAAGACTGTGTGAAGTCTGTAAGAAATCAGTATATTAAAATCTGTCACAAAAGGTCATCATTGACTGTGGGTTAATATCTGTAGTCAGTACCTTGGATAGTGCCAATACATGTTGCGCCTTATCTTTGATATGACTAAAGACAGGAAATGAGATCTGAAACATCAGATGAAAGGTGTGAACCAGATTGCCAAGCTTTTTAACGAAGAGAAGTTTCTGCCTTTTAAAAAAAAAAGGAGTTGAGATATTTTAGTGGTGTGGCATCCATTGGATTTTGTAGTGTTGGGACTTTTGGGCCCAGCAAGAGAGAGGATATACCCTTTCCTTCTCGCCCTACCCCCACCCAATTACCTTTGGAGAGGTATCAGCTGTGTTTTGCTAATGAGTATTGCCAGAGGATATTCTGGAAGCTCACTGAACGTGGGGACTTGTAAGAGTCACAGTGGAATCAGACAACCTGTCAGTCTGTTTATACTTAGGCTGGCTTTTCCATTGCAAGGCACACAGAGCAATTAGAGGGAGACTGTCTCAGAACATTTTCCAGGGGATGGAATCTTCTTCTCATGTCCACTTGCACATCTGCTGTGTTGGAGAGAGTGGAATCAACATTTCCACGATCAATTTTGGAAGATGATTTGGAATGGAGAACAAAACTCAAGTTTTATTATAATAATGATTAGCAGAGAAAATTTTGAGTGCCTTGTTTCCGTAAGTTGAAAGCTGCAAAGAATGAGAACAAACAAGTTTCTTTGGCCGTGCGTTTCATTAAATGTGTGTTGTTTTGATAATTAGTTCATTATAAAGAGAGATGCGAATAGTGACCTCTGCCCAGCCTGGCTTATGAAAAGCAAATGGACTGATTTCCTCTGGGCAGTGCGATCAATTACCGGTAATGAAACTGAAATGAATGACTCTCATATGCCTTCGCACATTTTATTCTGCAAAGGAATCTGCATCCCAAGTAGTTTTGTGGACGGCTAGGAAGGATTCAAATTTGGAGCAGGCTAAGAATGCTCACATTTTCCAACATTAAGTTCTGCTTTTTGTTCCCTCACTCCCCCCTCCCCTCAGCATGACTCAGTATCAGATAAATTCCACCGGCACCTTGAGGAGAAATCAGGTGAATGTGGGGCAGAGAGAGTGGAGATGCACTTTCGAGGCTTGCTACTAAGAGATTAGCAGACAGTTATAGAGTAGTTAACTGTCAGCAGTTTTATTTTAATTCTTGCTGTATAGAACCTCAGGGAAGAGATGTTCTCATATTCTGTGAAGTGGCCTTTTGTAAAGTGATTGAACACTGAGGCGATCATTCCTTGTGCTTTATTTTTTAATTATGATGAAAGAATTCCAGCAATATTTAGAAGTTGAGGCTGAGGTGATGCAAACAGTTGTTGTCCAAAAAAGTGGCATGTGACTTCAGCATTGCAGATTTCCTGCCACCACATCCCACTGAAAACCTGACAAGGATTTGTACCACTGGGTGTTGAGTAGATTTTATCATTTTATCCTCCGTAGTTTCTCTGGCTGGATACGTTGGAGGGGGAAGTGTATCCCTTTACTGAAGAGACACTGGATGACTGAGATAAATTTGAAGCTCGTTCTTGTTTTGCATATCCCTTACTGTTTCTTGTTTTGACCAAGAAACTTAGAAGTCATGTGAAATAAATTAGACTCGCATATGTAACATTGCATTGCCTCTCTAGTGGAACAAACTGAAAGAATAAATGAGAGCCAAAAGTACAACAGATATTGTGGAAGGAAAATAAACTGCTCAAAAGGAAAGAATTGGGAGAAGGGAGAGGAGAAAAGAAGGAAGGGGAATGCCACACACACAAGATAGTTATGGCGACGGTGCTACTAATTTCTGTTAGTACATTGAAAGGAAGAGTTAGTGCTTACATTGATCAAGTTGGCATGCTTGTACCTGGAAATCTGAAAAACTGCTTTGAAGGTAACAATATGTGGTATAATAACCATTGTTAAATTCCTGTCATCTTGTTTTGAAATTCTGTATTTTTTTGTTTTCTCATTAAAATAAAAAAAATGCATTTGTTTTGCTATAGTGGCAAAAAAGTAGATTTACTGTATAGGAGTAATGTCAGGTTTGGTTTTCCACAGTTTGAAGGAGAAAACTGTGGTCTTTTATTTCCTAACTCATGGCTTTTGCAGGGTAAAAGAGTAGTACATATATGTTTTAATACTCTGGACATACATCTTATCAGAATTGGGAATGGCAGTGCAGAAAGCTGCCTTGTGTGACGGAAAGAGCTGAGTAAATGTCATCGACAGACTTAGTTTGTTGTTTTACCAGTTGTGAATGACAGAATCAAGAGAGTCATGCAACTTTCAGAATATAGTCTGCTGGCCTAGTTGGTCAGGTTTTTGCCCTAAATAATAAACACCTCTAACCTTAGTAGTGCATAACTTGGCTATCAGAAGCAATACTCGGGGGCTGGGGAGATAGCTCCGAGGCACAAGTGCCTGCTGGGCAAGTGCAAGGTCGTGAGTTCGAACCCTGGTCCCACAAAAAAAAAAAAAAAAAAAAAAAAAGAAGCAATACTCATCTATTAATATGTGTAGGAGCAGTTCTCCCAGGCATCTGAATATAAGGGCTTTTCTGGTTATTAAGAGATTACAAACGAGAGGAAACAAATGCTTGTGTTTAGGAGCTCATTCTACAGAAGACAGGCATGTAAATAAATAACTGTATAGTATGAAAAATTTGGGATCTGCTTGTCTGTTCCTTGTTATCTGTTTCTTGAATTAATTGTGTAAGGAATACTGAGTTCTGCTTATTTGTGTCTCTCTTGATAAGATTAGTCATATGTATATTTAAATTTTTCATTAATAAATATGCTACACAATGATCACATTCATCATGAGAAGTAGGGGAAAACATACATACACACACACACACCCATCTTAATTCTTTTTTCATCCCCCTTTTCCCATCATCTCCTTCTCTTTGTCTTCTTGTTTCTGAAAGATCTATCCCTTTCTAACATGTGAGGGTCCAGCCACAATAAGTAAGCAGTGGAATGAGAAAGCTTGATTGTGGACCCTCAGGTTCCAGCACTATGGGAAATGGATTTCTGTTTTTTGAAAACCTGCCCAGTTATGACATTTGATTTTTTCCCTCCTGAGTGGACTAGCACAAGAAGATAGCATCCTGTGGAATTTAAGGATCTTTTTAAGCAACACATAAATGTGTTCTGTGGATGTAGAATTCTATTCCCTGGGCATTTTCAAAATAGACAAGTAACTCATTTTTTTGCAAGGGGAACAATAAGATATAGCACACATTTTATAATACTGTTTTATAATGAATCATCCAAAGAATTATATACCACAGGTTCAGGAAAACTATCCACACACTGAACAATCCAGCTGAGAGTCTGGATCCTTTTATCCTGCATGAGTCCAGATGAAAACGTAGAGCTCAAAACAATGCCTCCCTCCCACAAGTCCAGCTGGAGCCCTTGAGCACAACAAAATCTCATGCAGGTCTGATTCCTGGATCTGTGCTGGAAAGGCCCAAGGGCTGGTGGTAGAAACTAGAAAGTGTATGCCAGTGGGATGGATCTGTGCTAGCAGGATGAGGGATTTGAAGCCAAGGTAGGAGACAATGCTCAAGGTAAGCACCAGAGCTCCCTCAAAGGTACCACAGCCATCGTCAGCGACAGTGGGGTCCTGAGCTCCTCCAAAGATGAGGAAACTGAGTTCATATCAGAAAAGCAAATGCGACATGCTTCTTACTGAGGTTGAGCGGTTCACCATCTTCCCCTCAGGAGCCAAGAAGCAGCGAGGCTTAAGATGAGGACTCAAGCTTCTCCAGAGCTTGTTGGGAAAGCCAGCATGACAAGGTCCTCCAGCAGAATAACCCGAGAGAACTGTCAGGCTCCATCAGCTCCAAAAGCTCCAACAGCCTCTCCAAACAGCTTCCCTGACAGCCTTTAGACAGATTCTCCTGTTCTGGCTTTATGCTGCTGGCAGCAACCCTCAGGTGGACCTCTGGCACCCAGCACCATGCTAGTTCATTTCGGCTGGGAGTAAGAAGTTGACCAACTGTTAGCTATCCACTACACTCATCTGGGGATAAAATGGGTGTTAGAACTTCACCTTATTCTTTTCTTAAAGTAATACCTGCTTAGACTTATCAAATATTCAGCAATTATTAAAATATCTAATGATTTCACAAGGGGAATCAATTTATTCTGCAATTTGTTGATTAAAATTCATACATACTTAAGTGGTATGTCTTTCAGTATTGTATTCTCTATCACCTCCCCTCATCACGATCTTTCTTTCCTTTAAAATTTACATCATAATTTTAAATACTATTAAAAAAAATCACACTGAAAAGGGTCATGCAGGCCAGGTGTGGTGAGACTCTCCTACGATCCCATCGTCCCAGTGGGAGGTTGAGGCAGCAGGATCATTGGGAGTTTGAGACCAGCCTGGGCCTACCAAGTGAGCTCAAGGCCAGCCTGAGCTGCATAATGAGACTTTTTTCTCTTTGTCAAAAAGAAAGTTAAAAAAGATCATGAAAATTTTCCCTGGAGAGCCATATTTGGGGGAGATACTTAGGGTGAGTGGCCGAGCTAGTTTTTGACTCATTACTGAACCTAGGATGCAAGTTGCTCAGGATGTATCTGTACAAAGCACCACTTTGCATTACATCAAAGGTTTTCTTGAACTACCATTAAGTAACCCCAAGTGCTGAGGGCTAACCTCCACTGTGATAGTTATTTTTTTCTGATGAACTAAGCCTGATCTTTACCTTAAAAAGGATGTTACATTTTAGATTCGACCCATGAATTAGTGTGGTGCCCCACAAAACTGCCCCCAACAGAACTTGAGGAAATGGAGCCAGTTTTATAGGGGGATTCTGAATGAAGAGCAGTGTCGTCAGGAGCAGCCTTTGCAGATGTAGTTGCTGACCTCCTGCAAGGTGGGGCAGAAGGGTCCCTTTTCTGTGAGGGACATTATGAGAGGAGTGTCCATGTGGACAATTCCCTGAAAATTGGGGCAAGCAAGGACAATCTCTAGGTGTAAAATATTACTAAGTTCTTTGGAAGAACTCAGACATTATATCTGCAGTGCCCCAGGGACAACTTAAATGTATAGATAGATAGATCTGATTTTTTCCCCGAACTTTCCTCTAGTGAGAATCAAAATTCTTTGCAGCTTCTATTTATTCAGCTTATAAAGTTTGCAAGTGTCCTGTAAATTTCATTAGATTTATCATACTACTTAATGTAAGATACATTATTTTGAATTTTATCTGAAAAAAGAAAAAGAGGTTTTAGGGCTGGCCAAATAGCCTTGTGGATTAAAGCTCTTGCAAACAGGCACAGGAGCCAAGGGTTCCATCCTGGGCCTGCTGTTCTGGCACCGCCCATGGGACATGCTATGACGGTTGAGACTCGGTGTGGTAGCATGCACCTGTGATCCCAGTTCTTGGGAGGCTGTAAACAGGCAGATCACTACAAATATGATCGAGTAGTGAGACTCTGAACACCCTGTAGACCCTTCCCTAAAACATACAGAAAAAGAAGCTTTGTTGTGTTGTTTCATATGTATTTACAAATCTCTAAAGGCCCTCTAAGTGCAAGGCCAGTTTCCTCCCCTTGTGTTAATCAACCTAAAAAGAAACAGAATACAATCTTTTGCCTGCTGCCTTACATAGTAGGTATCAGAGAGAAAGCAGTGGTGCAAGGACTTGTGCTGCAACTTCTGCCATGTCTGGTGGGCACAAAAGTCCACTGCTCAGTAGTGGTTTGGAAAAAACAAAGACAAATCTCTCATCACTTTTGATTAAGAGTGGGAAGTTATAGCAGCAAAACTCATAGCTGCTGAAAAAAGTTAGACATTTGTAAGAGAACTTCAAAGAGGCATCCTGGTTTCAGAGATGTTAAGGCATGAAGAGATGCTCATATCAGAATGAGAAACAAGATGTGTGTTAAAAAATCTGTGTAAAGTGCCCGGTATTAAATGTGGAAAGGCAGGGGGGTGACTGACGCAAACACTAAGTTTGGTGTGAAGTAATTCTGTTGACATGTTATTGTTAGTTATTCCAGTATGTCACTGACAAATTAGTAGATAGCTCTTATACATGAAAAAAAATAAAATGGATGGATGGAAGGAAGGAAGGCAGGAAGGAAGGAAGGAAGGAAGGAAGGAAGGAAGGAAGGAGGGATGGAAGAAGGGAGAGAAGGGAAGAGGATAGAGAGGAGACAGATGGAGAGGGAGGGGAAGGTGGGGTAGAAAGAAGGAGAAAGGGGAGAGAGTCACAAAGAATGATTTGGCTTAGTCCTTTGGGAACAAACTGCTACAGCTGATATTCAACCCATTTGGAAAGAATACTGGGGGCGGAGGGTAGGGCCCAACTGTGACAGTTCTTTGTGAGTATAAACAAAGTCCTCATGATGAACCGTGATGAGCTTTTGGTGACCTAGAAACAAAGGGGACTTGGGATCTAAGCGATGTGGCACCACACGAAGTAAGGTTTTAAAAAGTTTTAGTTTTTAGTTTTGTTGAGATTCATGTATTTTATATTCTCTCAGATTTTTTGAGGTTGATGAATCATGAGTGAAATGATGAAGGAAATCGGTAATGTATATTCCTTTCTTCTTCTACTACACTGAAGTTGGACAAAATTCTCATGGTTTTAAGAGTCAGTTTGGAAGCCTAGTTGGAAAACTTTTTGGCCAAGCCATGGTCCTGAAGATCCTGGAATTCAGTAAAATGGTGTGGTCCTAAAATAGATTTTTCAGAATTTCCCTAGGTATTGTCAATAAGGATGACATATGTGTCATGCTTAGAGGTGTAGACTTTTGTAGTAAAATCTGAGTTGTTTTGTTAGAAAGGGCGTCTTCCTATCCCTAACACTACTCTAGTTTAAATGTCTTTCATTTTCCACAGAACCAGATATACTCTTTAGAATTTTTTATTTTTTTTATTTTTATTTTTTTACATAGAAATCTCCTCTGGTACATAAGGAATACTAGTTTTGGTGCCGTTTGATGCAGATAGAGCGCACGCGCACACACACACACACACACACACACACACACACACACACACACACACTTTATTTGTGTGAAACATTCCTTTTCCTAGAAATCTTCCTAGTGTCACATTCTGATGGCAGGCTAAGTACCTAGCAGTATCTTCCATGATGCACTACCCTCAGTCACCGCAATGGAACAGCACGCACATCTGCAATGCTCTTTATGTTTGAAGGCCACCAGGACCTCGTTCTTCTTGCATGAAAAAACAAATCTAACCATGTGTTGTATTGTTCAATTGCTAATATAGTCATAGAAAATATAGAATGACACTGTTAACTGCATCACGTAAACATTTGTGGTAATGCGCACTGTAGAGAATCTGATGTGGGTGGTTGCATGGTGTGGAGATACGCCAGCTGGCCTAGAGCCCATTGGCAAAAGGTTTGGGCCATTTGTTTTGAACAACTTGCTAGTGAATTTAAGAGAATTTGTTTTCCTTCCTGAAGGAAATGATGCATGCAGTGTTCCATATGTAATTCTTTGAGTAAGAGATAATTGCCCTACATACTAACCAACTATTTGGATTTAATTAGCAACAGTGTTTTCTGACTTTTACCTACAGTGACGTTTCTTTTCGGTAAATGTTTGCTGGTAAGATACTTGTCATATTTAGTAACTGTTTAAGATTTTGGTACACCTCAGGGCTTCTCAGGGTTCTCTAAATATTCTACTCAAGAAAGCTATTGTTAGTTTCTCAGCATCAGGCCCTTCCATTCACCTTTCCTGCAGAGGCCTTGTGTTAGGTGATGGGTCCCATTACCAGAACTGACACAGCTGGAATTTGCTATGGGTAGCATATTACATATTTCACTTACTTACAATTTAGTTTGTTTTTCTTTAAAAAGATACATGGGAATATGTTTTAAAGTGACTGTTTTCAAAGCCAATGGCCTGGACCTTCTTTCTCAAATTCATTATATATATATATATATATATATATATATATATATATATATATATATGATTTAGGGAAGGGTCAACAGGGTGTTCAGGGTCTCATTACTAGATCAGACTCTTAGTGACTTGCCTGTTTGCAGCCTCCCAAGAACTTGGATTACAGGCATGTGCCACCATGCCCAATCTCCATTGCTGTCTCTGCATGCCCAGGGCTAGGGCTGGCACTGCAAGTCTGGGGATCGAATCCCTGGCCCCTGCGCCTGCTTTCAGGCACTTTAATCCACTGAGATATTTGGATGGCCCTCAAATTTATCTTATTCACTGACTAAAAGTGCACATTCATTGGTAGTAGAGACTGAGTTGTGCTCCCACTCCTACATAATAGTTAAAACTCTAAACTTAAATGTGACTACATTTAGAGAGAAGACTATTAGGTGGTGATTAATGAATTAAGTAAGATTTTAATCCAATAGGTATAATATTGGTGCTTTTTGAGAAGAATTAGTACCTTTCTGATTGTGTTCATGCAGAAGGAAGAAGGTCATGTGAGGACAAAATGAGAAGGTAGCTTTTTAAAAACCAAGAAGAAAACCCTCACATGAGCTGTGCTGCTGTCTGATAGGAATTTCTAACTTCCAAAGCTGGGAGATACCACAGTTCTTCTGCTGACTCCATTTGTCCACCTTTACTATGGCAGCTTAAACTAATAAAATGAGCTTGGGTGCTAATAGGGGGAGATGGGGCTGTGACATGTATTTTATGATGGCACTATTAAAGCACTTGCTTAGGATTAAAGCACCTGCTTATGCAGATGCAGGGATGGGGGTTTGATCCTGGCATGCCATGCTGAGCCCACCCTTGGGATTTCCTGAGATGATGATTGAGACCGGGCTGGTGGCACTCTCCTGCAGTCCCTGTGCTTGGGAGGCTGACAACAAGAGGATCACTATGAGTACAATGTGTGTAGTGACACCCTGTAGACCTTATACTAATATATTTTAAGTCACTAATGGGCAAAGGCAGGAATAATTTTAAGATGCATGAAATAAATATGAATATTAAAGATGATTCAACTGAAGTTTCAGAAAGAAGAGAGCCTGAGAGAAAACCCTGTCTTTCCTCAGTTTTGTTAGAGAAGACGTAGTTAATCATGCACAATTGTTGCTCGGATATTTATGTTGAAAGCCAGCCTGGCGAGGTGTCAGTCAGGAGGAATAGGAGAGAGAGTGAATAACCCAGGAGAGTGAATTCAAGAAAATTGATAACCCAAAGTCATCCTTATTATAAAGGTTGAGGAATTGGGCTAAATTGTGACCTAGCATTTTGTAGAAAGTAGAACATGTGAGTGATAAAGTTGTGCATTTAACAGAGATGATTTCTAAGTGAAGTGTAGAAAGCGTGGCTTGGGTCTCCCTTATCATTCATAGCAAAATGCAAAGAAGAAAAGTGAACTGAAGAAGAAATTGTTAAGCAAAGGAGCTCTTGATTTCACAAGGTTTGGAAAATCCTAACTTGTGCAAATTGTTTAAAAAAAAAAAAAAAAAAGGAAGAGTACATAGAGAACTTCAGTAGTATGGCAAGACTATCATTAAATGAAGAGGTTGTTGGATCATATGAGCAGAAAGCCTGCCACTTTTAACCAGAGAGGGCACAGATGGGTGAAATAAAAGAAGGCCATCAGACTTCTTAGGCTCTACAAGACAGAGTGAACACGCTTTCAGTACATGTGTGCTGTTCTTCAAGAAAGTGAATAAACCAAAGGCAAAGAAATAACGGGCACTACTGGCTTACTTTCAAGTTCAGAGGGCTTCTTCCTGAATCCAGTGGACAGGTAAGCTGGGAGGCTCAGGAGTGTGATCCCAGTGTAGCACAGCCAGCGAGGTGGGACAAACTGTTCTAGTGGATCCCGAAGGTAAAGCTGCCACCTCGTAAAGGAGGAGCACATACTATAGGGTTCCTTTTGAGTCTTACAATTTAATGGGCTTTGCCTCGTTAGCTTTTTGGCTTCTTTGGGTCTTGTCATCTATTCCTTCTGGTTCTTCTTTTGGGAATAGAAATGTCTGATATAATCTCAACCTACCATCACATTTTGGGAGCTAATAACCTGTCCAGTTTCACAAGTTGTAGCTGGAGAGCAGTTGTGTTGGAGGGCATTGTATTTCAATTCTCAGTAATATGTGATATAGAGGGTTTTGGGATTAAACTTTGGACTTTAGATTAGAAGAGATAGTGGAATGTATCAAGACTTCTGGGGATGTTGTATTTATTTTGCAGGCAAAAGGAACTTGTACCGTGGGGAAAATTGGCAGAATATTAAGGATAAATTGTGCTTGCTCAATTCATATGTTGAATTTCTAATGCCAAATTTATTGTATTTGAAGATGGAGTTATTAGGAGTAGTAAGGTTAAATGGACGAGGTTTTAATATGGCACAATTAATGGCCTTGAAGAAGAGAAGGAGAGTGGTAGGACTCTCTCTTCCCAAAAACTGTAAGGAGGTTACAAGAAGGTGGGTACCCACAAGCCAGGAAGGGAGCCCTCTCATAAGGTAGTGTGTCACCCAGCACCTAGGTCTTAGATTAGATCAGGGACTCAAGTATTATGGAGAGCAAGTTCTGGTTGTTTTTAAGGTGCCCAAATCTTAATGAATATTAAGCAGAATAAATGAGGTCACTGAATTTTCTTTTCTTTTCTTTTCTTTTCTTTTCTTTTCTCTTCTCTTCTCTTCTTTTCTTCTTTCTTCTTTCTTCTTCTTCCTCCTCCTCCTCCTCCTCCTCTTCCTCCTCCTCCTCCTTCTTCTTCTTCTTCTTTTTGTGAAACAGACCCTCCTGCTGGCACATGTAGGAAGCCAGTGAACCTGAACAGCAGGACACAGGGTGTTACAGTGCCAGATGGCAGGGCTGGGGTGAAGTGTGGTGGGAGTATTGAATCTAGCGGTTAAGCATCTGAGTGGTCAAGGTGCCAGGCAGGGTCAGGGACTTGACACTCTAAGCAGACCGTCTCTGCTCAGACAGCCTGTGACAATTTTGAAGTAAAGGAAGGAGAATCCTAATGGCTTCTGAAAGAAGCCAGCCACACCCTCCAAGGATTTATGATTCCCCAGGCACACTGGGTGCAGAGCCCAGTGAACATATTTCCTTCTGCACTTAATTTCCAATGAAGAGTTTTTGCAATATAAGGTGCATTTTGTGAATAGGTATTAAGGGGTCAGAATTTGAGCTTGATACCATGGATGACTACTACAGGAGTTTATTTGTTCTTTCTTCAGGGTCTTGATAACTTTACACTCTCGCTAATTAATTCTCACTGACCATGATTTATGTTCCAGGTATTATTTCCTTTTCCATTCCACTACACCTTCCTCTTCCACAAAATTCTGCACATGTGCTTGCTTGTGTGTATGCACTGTACCCCAGTTGACCTGCTGCAGTCAACTGGCCCAGGACCCAGACTGAGGGCATGCAGTTGATAAACTCAGCCTACCAAATGTATTAATGAATTTTAAGATGATAGATTCTCAGGTCAATTATTTATACTTAAATAGAGACCCTTTCTGTAGCCCAAAGCCTCAAAACACCAAAAAGTTATTATAGTGAATTATACTCAATCCGTTTTCCTCTGACTCAAAGCTGTAAATAGACACAACCAAACCAGTACTGTTGCATGTCATAAAACACTGGTGAAAAAACAAAAACAAAAAACAAAGAACAAAAAACAAAACAAACAAACAGAAAAAAACAGCTACACTTCACCTCAACACACATGTGCCCACGTTCCATTTGTTCAAGGAACATGCTTTATCTCACTCTCCTGTCTCTGTCTTTCTCCTGCCCCACCTATTTTGCTTCTCTTCCTCTTTCTCTGCTTGTTGCTCCTCGCTCTGTCCCACAAGCCCCATCCCCTCTGTCTCTGGATGTCTCCTTTAAACTTATTCACATCTTCCTGAGAAACAACACCAGCCCTGCATCATTTGTTCTCTCCTGTGCTTCTTATACTGTGTGTTTAGAAAAAGGAGCCCACACCATCACTTTCCCTGTACTTTGCCCACAGTTTATTCTTTAATTTATCCTCTTCCCACACCTCTCACCCTCTATACAGTTCTAACAAAGTCAATAACATTATTTTATTTAAATAAGTTCTAATAATGCAATCCAACCTGGACCCCTAGAGAGACATTGAAAAACCACCCACAGTCACTCCCCAAATGTTTGAAACAATACAGTCACTGACACACTGCAGCAGTTTTGTGTCATTTACACACAGCAGCAACATCCCACATTACAACTAAGTCATAAAATTACGCCTGTTCTCCCTAATCCTTTATTCTTCTGGGCCTGAATGGGAGGGTCCAAAAGTCCTGCTGAGTGCCATAGGGAATGAAAGTAAGAGAAAAAGAAGAATCTTAACAGTTCCCCTCTTGTACTTGCAGACATTCAGATGTAGAATAAAATATAAAGGGCCGGCCAGATAGTTTAGCAGACCTGCTCAGCCACAGGGACCTGTGTTGGATCCCCTGCCAGCCCCGCTCCTGCAGCCTGCTGAGACTGTGCATGAGAGTGGGCGTGGTGGCGCACACCTGTAATGCCAGCGCGTGGGAGGCTGAAACAGGAGCATCATTGTAAATCTGATCTGTGTAGTCAAATCCTGTAGACCCTGAACTAAATACATAGATAAGGATAATAACTGATAACAATAAAATAAAACACAAATAGAAAGGGATCCTTAAGGCAAGATTTACCAGGACTGGCACTATGAAGATTTTGAAAAAGATAAGTCTAGTTGTAAATGGCTATGCTGTACATAGGGCGGTAATTAGTGGCATCCTGGTTACATGCCCACTAGATGTCTGGCACTCCCTGCCCTAGTTGTGATGAAGGTCCTCAAGGGAAAATACTCCTCCTCTTATGCCACCCCACTCCCCATATGGAGAACAATAGGCATAAGAGAAAATAAATTTGGCATCATGTTAGGAAGAATTTTCAAATTCCTGAAATGGACATTCTTTGAGCTAAAGAAGACAGAAGCAATGGGACCTGACAAACCTTAATTTAGTACTAAGGAAAAGCTTTAAAAGATTTATACAAGTGAATACATTTTTTATGATTATACTCTCCTAATCTTTTTGTATAAAATTATTTTACCTGTTTTTTTTTTCTCTGTATAGCCTAAATATACAAATCTATATTCTAGAGCACCCTGCCCCAGACTGTTATGTCCAAGATTAATTATTTATAGTGCTTCCTTTCAGCCTCACAGTGTCTACTTTGGCCCATGAATTATATGTGCACGTTATGATTTTCTCAACTTGAAGTTTCACAAGCAACTTCTTTCACATGTATTGATATCCTTGCAGTACCCCATGTAGTGGCCTACGGGTAAAACTGCAAATGTTTGTCCAATGTCCAGATGACAACAAAGCAAAACTTACTTATGCTACCTCATCAGCAGAATATGCTTTGCTCCTGAGGGAATAATGCAGGCACATGTGCAGAATTTTCCTCTGTAAACTGTGTGTAGTTTAGGCTTCTGTAAAAGAAGATACTGGGGTTTTTGTCCTTATTTTTGTCAGAGCACCTGCATCTTGGCCAGAATCCATGAAGAAAGTAGGCAGGTTATGCTCTTAGATTGATTCATTTAATAGTCACTGCTGTGGTTATTTTGAAAAGCAACTGTTACACTTTACCTAGCATTGATAGATCAGGCCTTCATGATTTTTTTCCTGATTAAAGAGATTAGGTGGTGAAGAGTGTTCAAGAATGTACAAGAGTGCAGTTCCAAACAGGTTTGCCTTAATGACCTGGGCTGGATTAAAATTGTTCCCTCAAACTTTATTCCCTCGTTCACCACTGCTTGAGTGAGTATACACACAGAACACGCAGCCCCATGTGTGCTAAAAATAACTTTTACATACTTCAGTTTACATTGTCATTTTCAGGTTCCCAGTTTGGGGTTAACTTCCTGAGGGAAATGTCTCACTTAGATTCTTGCTGCTGAGACAAACACCAACACATTCCATTTAAGGAAGGAGAGATTTTCAGTCTATAGCTACCTGATCCTAAGGCAGCATAGCATAGCAGAGAGGCATAGTGTGAGAGAGCTCCTCAGTGCATGGCAGGCCAGCAGCGGAGCCAGAGGAGGGGCTGGGAAGGGAGAGTAAACCTCCCAGAACCCACTCTCCAAGACTGCCTGTTCTGTTCAGGCCCCAGCTCCTAACAGCACGTCAGCTCTGAAGCCTCTGTAATCCAGTCACTGCCCAAAGGTAACAGCTAGGAGGCTTTCAGTCTAAACTATATCGGATTGAGATCTACATTCATTTAGGATCTACTTAAGAAAAATCTAGAATGAGACTTGTAAAATGTACAACATGATCTCTGACAAGAATGTGTTGGAACAATTGGGATATTCTTGTCACTGCTTTTAAGAAAAGGATACAATCATAAGCAAATTTCTGTTTCCATTAATATCTTGGAAAGGTCTTATTACTCTGAAACTACTAGCATTTCTCTCTAAAAATTAATGTTACACTTCAGGAAATAATTATGATTCAGCTAGACTGAGAATAAATAATATTACTTTTGTGCTTTGCCTGGTAATTTTCATGTGTATTAATTTCTTATGACTCAGTAAATCAAGACTCAGCTAGGGACCTGCGCGATGGCTCAGTGGTCTGAAGCACCTGATTAGGCAAGCTTAGGCAACCATAGGGACTGTGGCTCAATCCCCAGCATCACATGCTATGCCAGCCCAATCTCCAAAGAAGGCTGAGCCATAATAATAATAATAATAATAATAATAATAATAATAATAATAATAAATGAAAGCTATTATTAGTTTCATTGTATGTGTGAGTAAACTCTGATTCTGAGAAAATAGGATTTAAACTCAGCCATTCTGGGGTAGGGGATACAGCTCATGGGCATAAGTGTCTGCCTGGCAAGTGCAAGGTCCTGAGCTCAATTCTGGGTTATCCCCGCCCACACATACACACAACCTCATTCATTCTGTCTTTGCGTATTTCATTAGAATTTTTGTCTAATTAAAAAACAAAAACAAAATAGCAAAGACCAAAAAATAAATATTGTAACAAATTTATCATATTTGAAATAAGGACATTTTTGCCAAATATCCTAAACATTTTTAATCTGCAAAGGGAGCATAACTGATTGACAACCTTTTAAAGGACTATTAAAAGAGTACAATTAACTAGACAATGTGTACAAAACTTGGGAAAATCTTAACACAAAACAAGTATTCATCAACTTTTTAAATAATGCATTGATACATTTGTAAGTTTCTAACATATCAAACTCAGAATTAGAAATAAAGAACAAAATGAAAGATGATAAGAAATAGAGAGACAGATCTTTTGCAAAAGGGAAAGGGACCCAAGATACAGAGGAAGAAGGGAAAGAAAGGAATATAAGGAGGTGAAAATAGTTATGTTATTTGTACATATACCAACTCCCCAAATAATATAATTATTGCTTACTAAGTGTATACATAAAAATCAATAATGTTATAAAAATAATTTTGAGAAATAATGACTCTGTATATGTTCTTTGTCTTATGAGATCACAAAGTGTGTAATAAGAGTACGCTCATTTGGCAGCTCTGTGCAAGACAACTTCACAACTGCAGAAACACCCATCTGCTGCCGAGTCATTGCTTTTCTGGTTAACTCAGGGAACACCAAGCTATACAAGTCCATCAGTGAGTTCAGTGGGAGTTTGGACAAGTAAAATAAAACAAAGCAAAATGACAACAACAACAGCAACAAAAAACTGTTGTGTATACAAACCAAAGAGATGAAATATGAAATTATTTTTTGTTCCTTGACTCTTGAAGAGTTGTAAACAGTTGTAAAGGAAGAAAAGAAAGGGCTGAAGTGAAACCCATCACCAGTAAAGGTATGAAGATGTAAAAACAGCAAAGGCTGCTGGTAGGACAAGTGAAGAAATTGAATGGAGCCAACACACACACACACACACACACACACACACACACACACACACACACACACACACACACACGCTGACACACATGCTCACACCCAAAGACCAAAAAAGTATACCTAGCAACTCTGGTAAATGCTTCAAAATTTTCTTTCATTAAAATATGTATTTAATAGAGGGTCTACAGGGTCTCACTACACAGATTGGACTCATAGTGATCCCCCTGTTTTCAGCCTGGGATGCCAGCGCCTGGGATTATAGGCATAGACCACCATGCCCAGTCCTAATTGCCATAGGTTGGGGCCAGCGCTCACTCTGGGGATCAAGCCTCAGTCCCTGTGCTCTGCCTAAATAGCTGCTTTAGTCTGCTGAGCTATTTGGCTGGCCCTTCAAAAAAATTTTATTGGAAAATTGAGAAGGGAGCATCGAAAGTGGATCTGTTTCACTCTGAATCTATGCCATTTTCTCATCTCTTACTACAGCACTTCCATCAGTGAAGGAAAGCATGAAGAGTCTAGTGTGAGTTTTCCACACTCTACAAAAATGAAGAGACTATCCTACAAGATGTTTTACATTAGGACATAAATAAACTAAATTACTTAAAAAGATGAATTTTCCTACTCAAATGCACTTGCAAGCAGCCTCCCTGCCTACCTTAAGAACTTTGCTTTCACTAGAGAGACAGGGAATCTTTGTTAGGCTATGTAGATTCATCTGCTCCTTTACTCAAATATTTGCCTACAACTATGTATTTTAATATTTACTGCAATAGAAAGATTACATTTTAGATAAATTTTCAAAGTAATTTCAATATCATTGAAACCTATTTAGTGACATTATCTATATTGTCACATGTCCTATGCTGTCATTTAAACAGCTTTAACAAAATAATTCTCTTACAAACAACTCACTCATTTAAAGTGCTCAATTCAGTGGTGTTTAGTATATTTGTTTCCACTACCAATTTTAAAATAGTGTCTTCACTCAAGAAATTGGGTCCTTTCATTTTTTTTTGGGGGGGGGGCTTTCAACATCGCTACTCGGCATTAGGAAACTACCTTAACCGTTCTCTTTCTCTATAGTTTTGAATATTCCATATAACTGGAATCAGAATTTCTCTGGCTCAATTCACTTCTCACAGTGCTTTGTGGTTCATCTGTACCCTATTCTGACTGCTTCTTTGAACTTTAAATCTCTTTCCATAGGCTTGACAAGAGATAGGTATGTCTGAATATCTTACAGGGAGGGAAATTAAATCAGTTTCTTATCCTTTCCATTCCAATGTGCTTCTCCTTTTATGTATTCTAACAGGGTAAGTGGCACTTCCTAATAGGAAGTCATATAAGGCTCATTCCTTCACTTACTAATTTCATGATCATATCTTATGGATTCAGTCTCTTAAATACCTCAGAAATCTGTTTCATCTTCACTCTCAATGTCATTTGCTGTGGTTTAAGGTCTCAAGTCTTCTTGCAGTTTACACCTGAACTTGTTTATCTTGAGTTCATCTCTACCTTTCTACCCATTCTTTCTGAGGCCACCAGGATGGTTGCTGAGAAGCACAAATCTCAATGCATTAATCCCCTTCTTAAACTATTTTAATACTCCCCTTGTAGTCTGAAGAGTAAAGCGCAACCAAGCCTTGGTGTACCAAGCCCTTCACACTCTGACCCTAAAGATCTCTTTTTTTCCCCCCATCCTTATGTTTAGAAGTCCTCAGGTAAGGTTTGGGTGTCTTCACATTTATATCATCAGATTAGTTATGTTTATGTAGTATAATCTGTCCTAACTTTAGCTCCTTTTATGACCTGACTAAATTAGTTGCCAATTTGTGCACATGCTTGTGTGTGTGTGTGTATTTGTGTGTTTGTGAGTTTCAAGAATAGATAAACATATACTATAAAATGCAAACATATACTATACAATGCATCGTTATCTTTTAGCTCTTCATGATGTCTGGATCCTTCTGTGACAATTTTGTTTAATCCTAATTTGATATAGTTGAATTCCTTTCAAAAATCTTTTACTTTCTTGCTTTCATAATAAAGATCATTAGGCTGTATTTTAAGTGCATCTTAACTGATCTCAGTTCCTTAATTTACTGAGTTCTTTGAAGTACGGGACTATTTCTGTTTTATCTTTGTCATCGCAGCACTCTATATCGGTAGGCACTGAATAATGTGTTGGATGAATGCGTGAATTCTATATGCTTCAAATATTCCAGAAACCTTCAGATCTTATGTTTCAGATTCTCTGTTTCATCTGACTCACTTCTTCTATGCCTAGAGCTAGCAAGTAACAATATTAAGTACTTTGTATGCGATACTGGTGGTCCCTTTATGTCAGTGGTCTTTTCTTACACCTGCCTTCCTGCCAGCTGCTAGCCTGCTTTTCTTCCTAGTTCTCACAGTCATGTTTGCCTCAGATTTGGCAAGGATGGCTTCTTAGACTGATCTCCAAAGGCCATGAGACTCGATCTCACTAGATGCCTTGTAAGGAATCTCTGTGTGCCTGGTCCTCATGCTGGGACCTTATTATTCTGGGAAGCCCTGCAGGTGATTTTCTTTGCAAATGGATATAATGGGAAATGGAACATTTGCCTTTTATAATAGCTATTGCTTCACCACTAAACAAAAATCCAAATAGTTTTACAAGCATTCTGTAAGTTCTTTCTGATTCTCACTTTGAACAACTGAATTTATTGGTTAGAATTTTTAAAAGAAGGAGTTGGCTGGCAATGTGATAATTCAACCCCTGCTCTTCTCTTTCCCACACATAGTTCTAGAATTACTTCTTTAAACATCTGCCTCTGTTGCAAGGAAAATAGCTTTTTATTTTAGTGCCCCTGTGGGGCTTCTGATTCCTCTCATTCAAATGAATGTATTTGCAATTTGGAGAAAGAATTAATAGGGCTGTCTTGTTAAATATTGAATGGGAGAATGAATGCTTTTTTGCCAAAAGAGGCTTTTGCTGTACACGTATAATGTAAAATACTGCATAAAAATATAGCTCATGTCTAGTTCTAGGAATATAGTTAGTGTCTACTCTTTTAAACAAAACTTTAGGTTTAATTGGTAGCTTCAGAGATCTTTGCATTTAGGTATTAGTTAACCTGAAGAAGTATAAGAAAGAAATATAGTGTTCTAAATAGACAAAACAGCAAATTATAGTTGTGAAAATGCAATTTTATGTTTATCATCAAAAACTATTTCTCATGCTTTTATCACTGAGAAGTTTATGATTTTAATCAGGCTTATGATTTTTGAAAGTGTTATTTCATAAAGAAAGAACCATGGTGTTGTAATGATTTGGAAGCAGTTATTGCACAGACTTGTTTTCAGTTTCAAATTCAATATTCAGAAGAAATACAGATTTTTAAAAATTATACAAATCCCCTCAGACATTGCCAATAAGATCGACCCAGAGGGAAAGAATTTAAAACATGAAAAAAGGAAGCAGTGATTCACATAATGAGGAGACATTCTTTAAGAGCTAAATGAAATCCACAGATAGATACAAAAGACAACTACACTAAATAGAAATATGCTTGTAATTTTTTTCAGAGATTTCCTTTTCAAAGTTCTGAAGCAAATTAAAATTTGGAAAATTTCTACATGTGGTTTTTTTCTTAATTATTTGTAAGTATGTCTTAAGACTACCACACAAATATTCACAAGGGCAGAAAAAATGCAAAACGATTTTCCTAAACCTGTAGGGTAAGGCAGGCAGTCTGTTAAGTTATTTCTTTATACAGCTCCTTGAGAAGAATGGAGGCAGGAGAAGGCAAGGCTGAGGGGCAGATTTATTGTGGGAGCCACCTTTGATGGGTTATCACAGTAGGAAGACAAGGGCGAGCAGAATAGAAAACAGCAAGCAGTGGCCACCCTAAAACCAAGAGAGGTTGGAGGGGATGAGGGTCAAACTACAGCTGCTTTGGTTGCTTTCTGTTGATTGTCTAGCAGGATTCTGTAAATACAAGGGGATGCAGAACAGAGCCAATGCGCACTTACACTTTTATGGGGTTACGTGAATGCAGAGCATCCTGGGAGAGTTGTTTTATGAGGTACCCATCTTCTGATGGGCTGCATCCCATAAATTTTATGCTTGACTATATAAAAAGAGATAAATGGAAAACCCCAGTCATTTTCTAAGTTAAGGGCAATGACTTATTAAAATGACACATTTTCCTTTCTTTTGTACTGGAGTTTAAACTCTGAGACAAGGTTTTCAAAGAGCTGGATTAGGGCTTTTCAAGTATATTGACAATAGCAAGAGAAAGATGAATTATTTAACTTCTGAGTGGGTTTTTTCTCACTTCTAATGTATTCTTCCTGTTAAGTACTTTCCTACCTTTTGTAACAAAAATGGCTACAAGGAAGTCATTGTTTATCTCCAGTCACATAAGCTTGATAGTAATATTCACTGAGATTAAACAATATGAAGAGCAGCAGCAACATTTATAGATAACCATGAGTACATTCAGTTACTCCAGATCCCACAATCAGCCTGTCCTGCCATCTCCCAGCCAACATTTTCTAGTAATCTGAAGCCAAAGATTCCCAAAATGTATGCATTTATTTAATCACTTATTTAAGGAACAAAACATTGTACAATTTCAGGAACTTGACCATACAATTCTGGTAGCAAACTGAGTTGGATGAGAATTGAATCAAATTTAGTGGCTGGGTTCAATGTTGACCTTGGGGGGAAATTTGATTCAGTTCTCCTCCACTTTAGTTTGCAACCAGAATTGTGGAGAGAATTGCATTTGTGAATAGATAGATGTATGCTAGGACCTGTTAGAAGCAGAACCTAACAGAGTATATGTGGCCTGCTTTAGTTTGTGGGTGAGATCACAAAGCCAGAGTAACTTTGATACTTCCCCAAGCATTTGAATCAGATAGTCACCATCTTCCTCTCCAAGTAGAAGATTTACACCAATAGGCTTCATTTTAAATGTGAATATACTAGAGTCATAAAGAACAATGTGCTGACACCAATAAAGATACAACTCTTTTAAAACATTATCAGTGATCAGAAAGTATGGTAAATGTTTAAAATGTTTTATGATATTGTACTATAGTAAAAGACACATTATTATTAATTTTCCTGGAAACACTCCCACTCATTTCAAACATACATCTGTCATTTTTACCACTTCCTAATGCAACTCTACAAGTCCTCTTTCTTTTCTCATCATGGCTGCCTCAATATCCTGAGTCACCTCAAAATGTTTACCGTTCCTGGTCATACTAACTTTAGAAAAAGGCCAGAAGTTGAACCGTGCAAGGTTCAGTGAAGAAACTGGACATGAAACATTAAAATATTACTACGAGCCTATATATCCATAGGATAATATGTGGTAGAAGCATTTACTGTATTTTTATTTATGTATTTTATTAGCACATACATGTGGTACATAACAAATACATTCCTTTTAGAGTGTTGGTACAATTCTTTTTTCTTCTCCTGCCCTTTTGCTCCCTTGCTCTTTTCTCCATTCTTGATCATCCTTCCCACTTGAATCATATCTTTCTTCTTAATTCCTATCACTTATCTTTCATTTTGCTCTTTATTTATATTTTGGGTACTTCCTGTAAGAGAAGCTATGCAGCACTTAAGCTTCCATGTCTGATTTGGCATTAAGGTGTACTGTGTGCATCCATTTTCTTACAAGTGACCCACAGTTATGTTTCTTTATGAACAAGCCGTACTCCAATGTGTGTAAATACCACATTTCCTCCATCTATTCACTGTTGATGAACACCTAAGCTACTTCCAAAGTCTACTTTATATGTATGTGCAACTACAAACATCACTGTATTTTTTAAAAACTCACAAAGATTTTCTACAAATTCACATCCAAATTATTTTTTTCCATGGCAATCTAATATTTCATTTTTTGGTGAATGTAATGAACACAAATTTTCATGTTATATACAGTGTGCATAAGTGATATTCAATGGGAAATTCAAATCCACAATGATGTATCAGTATGAGATAAACTTTGTAACATTGGATGTATGTTTTTGATTGAGTTAATAGCAGCTTAAGCCTAGGTAGACTTTTTGCAGTAAAGACCCTTCTCTATGCACATTTAATAATATTTTAACAGATAAAAATAACAAAATTTTTATCTCACTCATATGACATATATACCACTGGAAGACAATTGGACTGAGTTGTCTGTACTAAGGACCTGGCTTACTGAAACAGACACTGTCTAGAATAATAGCAGGCATAGAACAGGAGAAAGAATTCTGGAAAATTGTATACTTACAGTTAATATAAGATCTGACACACAAATAAATCATTGACCAGAACTAGTTACCTGGGGGTAACTAGTTGTACCCAAAGGAGCTATAAGCAGGTACTCAGCAAAGTCCCTCAACTCCCAGAGTTGCAAACACATAACTTGCAAAAAGGAAGAGGACCAAGAGATGGAAGGAGGAGGAGGAAGACGAAAGAAGAACAATGTTTTCTGCACAGGTACTGTTATGGTTTGTGTGTAGGTGTTCCCCCAAAGCCTCATGCAGTCATGGGTGCCTTCTGGAATTCGCATTTGATTGTTGTGCGTGTGGGTGCTGCACCTCCCCTGGGGCAGGTGATTTGCATTTCAATGTAAGGTAGGAAGAGAAGTTAGCTGCTTGAGCTGCTGCTAGCTCTCCTGCTCTCTTGCTCTTAGCTGCCACCATGATAGATTGCCCTCTGCCATATGCTTTGGAGTCAGCTGAATATGGTCTGAAACTTTTAGTACCTGTGACCTAAATAAACCTTTCATTCCCTCATTTTGAGTGTTGGGTGTTTATCCCAGCAATGAGAGAAGAGTAACTAAGACAGAATTTGGTACCACAGGAGTGGACTCATTGCTGTGGCTGAACCTGACCATGTGTTTGGAAATGGCTTATGGGAAGAGATAGGAAAGGTTTGGAGATGTTGCCTACTTGAGAAGAGCTGGATCAGCTTCGGCTATTCTGCAGGGGAGATTCTGGTCAGAGCTCAGAGCAGAAAGATAATAGAAGGCTGACCTGTAAAGACCATGCTGGGGAAGTTTCTGCTGGGAAGGACTGCATTGGTTTTTGGACTCTGGATCATTTGTGTTTTGACTTAGCAGAAAAGTTGTCTACATTTTGTGCTTGTCCAGAGACTTTTCCTGAAAGTGAGTTTAAGCATGGTGGACTTATTAATCTTCCCAAAGATATTTCAAAGCAGCCAAATATTGGGGCGGTGGCATGGCTGTTACTGGGGGCTGTTAGCCAGATTTATGTTGAGAATGAAGAACAAGGAGACAGGCAGGATGGTTCCAAATGTGAGTTTGGCCAGAAAGGAAGCAGCAATAAAACTGTAGACTGCAAAGATAGAGCTAAGAGGATCTCCACCACTCAGAAGGAACCAGAGAATGGAAAAGATGGCAGGTCTCCACCCTTTGCAGCCTCAGAATTGCAAAAGTCAAGGACTTTTCCTTAAGGGGAAAGCCACTGAGCCCTTCATTCCAGAATGGCAGCCAGTGCACCAAGTTTCAGAATGGTGCTGGCATGGAGAATTTGTTCATCAGACTCAGGGTCAGAGTGCTCAGCTATCCATGCGCTCAACCCCTACAGCCAAGAGAAAAAAAAAGCCTTGCTACTGCTCCAGCTGGCAGCAGACCTTGGCATCATCCATGTGGCAGTGGTTTTAGGTGCATTGAGAATGCAGGAGTTCTGAAGTTAAGAAGGCTTCCACCTTGATTTCAGAAGGTCTGGGAGGCCAGGCAGTGGGCCCCTGAGAGGGCAATGTGTAAATCTGTGAGCGAGAAGTCTACTGAGTGGAAATTCCAGAAGTTTGGAAAAGCCAGGAATGTGGATCGTCTAAGGGAAACTGCAAAGAGGGAGCAAAGGCAACCTAAGAGAGAAGCCATGAGAGCTACAACTACCAAGAGTACCATAGGGGTGGAGCCAAATGGAGTTTACAATTTGCCACAGGTTGCTACAGATGTTCCACAAGTACCTATAGGATTTAATGTTTTTCCTACTGGACTTTGGACTTGTGTTGGTCCCAGTGTTTGGTAACCTGCTGTGTGTACATTACCATTGGAATGGTAATGTTTGTTTTGTGCCTTTGAATGCTGAATGTGTTTAAATTTTCATTTGTATAGGGGCTCACAGAGACTTGGGACTTGGACTTTTCAGCAATGCTGAAACTGTTAGGACTTTGGCAACTCTTACAGATGGACTAAAATATCTTTTGGATAAAGGGATGTGCATGAGTCTTTGAGGGTCCTGGGGCAGAATGTTATGGTTTGTGTATAGGTGTTTCCCTAAAGTCTCATGCAGTCATGGGTAGCTTCTAGAATTTGTAACTGATTATTGTGGGTGTGGGTGCTGCACCATCCCTGGGGCAGATGATTTGCATTTCAGTGTAAAGAAGAGAAGTTAGCTACTTGAGCTGCTGCTAGCTCTCGCTGCTCTCTTGCTCTTAGCAGCCACCATGAAAGGTTGCCCTCTGCCATGTGCTAGTCTACTTTGGAACCAGTTGAATATGGACTGAAGCCTCCAGGAACTGTGAGGTAAATAAGCCTTTCCTTCCCTCATTTTGAGTGTCAGGTGTTTGTCCCAGCAACAAGAGAAGAGTAACTAAGACAAGTACCAACTCCAAACAGTGAGTGTGACCATTGTGTACTGAAAGCAGGTACTAACAAAAAAGTAAAAAAATAAAGAAATTAGCATATTTGTAATTATGAGAATTTAAAAATATATCAGAGCATTTGACTTTCCCTCCCCCAAGTCTTTCTAGAACTATACTGAACGTATCCCCTTTCCTGTGCCAAGATGCCAGACACCTATAATTGCAATGATAATGTGCCTGTGGCCATATATGTTATACTTTACCACTATTCTTATAGAGAGTTGAAAAGGTAGTATTTGTAACCATGTTTTTCAAAAGTAGAGAGTAATAAACCAAAAAACTTAAAAAACATCAACAAAAGAGGTCTTAATAATGCAATGACATTTATATATGTGTGACAAATATTTTAACTTTCTTAATATTATTTAATATTGATGGAAAAAAATCTGTTTGTCCAAGTTACTTGGCTTTTCCCTTGAGGACATTTCAAATATCTGTCAACAGTCTTCATAAATCTAAGTATTGTGCAAGCATGTAAATTAATTTATTTTTCTCAAATGTTTTTAAAAGTCTCTCCTTTATATGTAGCCCTTCATATATATGTAACTAATTACAAATAGAGATCATAGTAATTTAGTTTTGAAAATACCACTAACCTGGGTGTAATCCAAATAGATTTCAAATGAATGATATCACCCTTTTTTCCTCTTGCTGATTTGAATATCCTTGAAGATTTTATTTGCTCTAAAAGTTCTGTAGAAGATTCTTACACATTTTTATTTTTGCAATAATAGCAAGTGTGATGAATTGAATTATTTGAGAGATGTCATTTGAAAGATAAAAGTTATTAAGGATAGGAGATGAATTAATACTAGTTATCCTAAAGTTTTTGAAGCAACTAGAGTTTTATGAATTTTGTCATACATAACTGAATGCAAGATTAAAAGATTTTCCAAGTGGCGCTAGACATTATTGAAGTCAAACCATAACAAGATACTGTTTACCATTTCATTATGATCTGCCTGCATTTCTGAAATGGACCTGTAGGATCTAAAATTGGTGTTTTAGTTATCACTGTGGTGAGAAGATCTCTACATATTGAGGAGAAATTCTTTTCAACTTTTACCATTAAATCTGGATGAAATATGACTATTTTAACCTGAATGTGAAGTGTCACACTCCACCTCATATTAAAAATTTAAATGGCTCAATGCATTTTTCTAAATCATATGAATGACCACAGATACCTGAGTATGTAATTTTGAGAAATGACAACTCAATGTGTTTTTCTTTCCAAATGAAAGCTGTAAAAACTCTCTCTGCCTATTCTACTTTTAGAAGTTAATATAAGTTCAGTATATTTTCATATTTCAATTGTGCCTGTATATAACATGCCAAGATTCATCCATCTATTAAAGTACCTCTGAGTCGAGCAATTTCCCAAAATATTTTCTAAAGTGCATATAAAAGCCTACTGAAAAGAAAAAAGAGAGAGAGAGAGAGATCTGCTCCCACAGGTCAATCAAAGTGTAGACTCTTCTGAAAACAAGATTATAAGATATTTCAATGAAGGTACATCTCATATTGAAGTGTACGGGACTCCAATTTTTCCGTTTCCTTCTCTCTTTTTTTGTCTTTTTAAGAGTAGAGTTTAAATCAAGCACCTACAGGTAAAGACAAGTATCCATAGTTCTATATGTAAGGGAGGAGATTTTAAGATGGTGAATCCCTCCACAAATTTGACTAGGAGCCTGAGGTGCAGCTCAGGAGTAGAATGATTGCTTAGCATATGCAAGGCCTTGGGTTTGATTCCAGTACTGTAAAAAGATTTTTTTGATCAAGTATATTACTTTCCACATTTACATATTAAGGATAGCTTTACCACAATATAAGAAATCTGTATAGTGAAAGTCACCTTTTCTTGCAATTTTTCCCACATAAGCATTGCTGTCTCCAATACACCAGAAACTATTTTCTGCTAAGTATTTTTCATCTATCAGATCTTAGTACTTTGATTTCAGCAGTTTAATTTGTTTATTGGATTTCTTCTCCCATATATTCTTATCAATTTTGTGACAATCATACCACTTCATTAGCATACATCATTACTTTATTACTAAGCTTATGGTCTTGAATCTGCCCTTTATATTGTTTTCTTTGTATTTTCGTGAAGATTTTTGAACTTTACTTTCTTCAATATTGTGCCATAGAAGTATTATAGGTTCTGTACACAACTTAATATCCTACCTAATGATATTGTCATTTCTCCCAACATCTTAATAATTCACTTACTCAATCATTTCTTCCACTGAACTAGTATGACATTCAGAGAGGTCTTCTCATTAATTTTTCAATCCCCAAAAGATGAAGTTGTCAGTTAAGTAAGTGAAATGTCATAGGATGAGAATGTCCAGCTAATTGAAGGATTCACCTACTTGCCACCACCCTCTGAGTTCATGTTCCCTTTAAATATGGGAAAGTGATGTTTATGCACAAAATCTTTGTTATTTACCTTTCACCTGTATGTCCCCCTTACTGTGTAATTTAGTATTTAATAAATAATTTTTGATACAGTTTGCTAAATAACAAAATGAATGATCTCAAACTAATCTGTGTACCAAAATACGTTTTGATTTTCTTTAGACTCACACAGTGCTTCTTTATGCTTTGCCCACATGATTGCTGGTTTTAGTTAATGTCTTCTATGTCTCCTGCAGCATTATATAGAAGGTGACTTCTAAGTAATATGTTAGGAAACAGTGCTTGAGATGTAGCTCAGTAGTAGAATACTTGCCTCACATGCATGAGACCTTGGGTTCAATTCCCAGCATCAAAACCAACCAATTAACATGTTAGGAAAAGCAGTGAGAAATTTTACACTAACTACTTGAGGTTTTTACTCTACTTTTATCAGTTATTATACTGCAAACATTTTTATTCTCTTGTATCAATTTTAAATATTATATCTAATAATCTTTGAAGTTCCTTATGATGTAGAATTGTGGATTCATTCTCAAGCATACTCTTTGTTTAAAATTTTTTTTTCTTATTTCAGAATTTTTTTTTTTATTATTTTTATAGCTGGCTCAGCCTGCCCTGAGGGCAGGGCTGGCACAGCATGTGGTGCCGGGAATTGAACCGTGGTCCCTGCAGCCGCCTAAGCTTTCCTAAGCAGGTGCTTTAGACCACTTAGCCATCCTGCCAGGCCCCAAGCGTACTCTCTTTTAGGATAAGTGTAACAAGTTTCATCAAAATCAATTGCATAAATTTATTTTGTTATATTTTTATTTTAAAGAGAAAACCCCAATAAGCACAATGATACAAAATTTCAAAACAAGATGGTAGAATAGTAACAATGATTACTACATTGATAATTGTGAGATTCAAAATAGTGCTCACATTATAAGATATAGGCATAAAAAATGATCAAATGATGTTAGTACAAACCTTTCTTTCTCAAAGAACTAATAGAAATTAGTAGTATAATTATCTTAAGTATCTTGAATATGTATTATTTCTCTTCTTTACTCCTTTCCTCCAGTTTTTATTTTCTTGTTAATAGTGTCTTCTCATTCACCAACATTTATTGTACATTTCTGATCTTATTTACTCTTTCAGCTTCTTACACTGGTGAGACAATATGATGTTTACACATGAGACTGATTTATTTCACATGAGATTAGTCTCAAGTTGCATCCATTTACCAGTAAAAGTTTCAAATTCATCCTTCTTTATAGCTGAGTAATACACCATTGTATAAGCAAACCACATCTTTTTTTTACCCACTCTTCAGTTGATGGGCATTTGGGTTGTGTCGAAAATTTAGCAATGGCAAATTGTGCTGCTATAAATATGGATGCACATATATCACTATATCATGCTTGTTTAATTCTGGGAAAACAGAAGAAGTGAATATCTGGGTTAAATTAGATCTCTAATCCTAATTTTTAAAGGAATTTTCACACTTATTTCCATTGGGTTTCATCAGTCTATCCTTATACCCACAGCAGGGAAGAGTTTCTTTTTCCCTACAGTCCCTACAACATTTGTTATTGGTTGATTTCTTAATGCTATCCATTCTTTTTGGGAATGAGATAAAATCTCACTGTTGTTTCAGTGTATGTCTCCTGAGTGACCAATGATGTTAAACATTTATTTTCACATATTTTCTACATGAATCTTCATCTGAAAAGTGCATATTATTTTTATATGTCCATTTTCATACAGGGTCTTTAAATTTGGGGACTGATTTTTTTCAATTCTTCATATGTTGCAAATATTAGTACTTTTTCTAAGGAAATGTTGGGTAAATTTTTTCCCACAGAGTGGGAAGTATCCTTTTAACTCTGTTGGCGCTTTATATTTCTGTGCAAAATCTTTTTACTATGATGAGATCTCAGGTGCCGATTCTTTGGAGTATTTCCTGTACAGTTGGGGTTTTGTTCCAAGATAAGGTGACTCAGCACGTTTATAGGAATAGTTTCATCTTCTAATCTGTTCCGCTTATCCTCAGATCTGCTTTTATTGGATAGTATCATGCTGATTTTATCACAGTAGCTTTGTAGTGTAATTCGACAACCAGAGTTGTGATGCTTCCAACTTTGCCAGTACTGCCTCAAGTTATTTTTGCATTCTAGATCTCTTCAATTCCAAGTGAATTTTAGGACTATTTCCTCCGTTCTGTGACATATGCTAATGGCAATTTGATCAGTACTGGATTAAGTCTGCACAGTAATTTTGGGAGTATGACTATTTTCACAATGTTGCTCTTTCTTTCCAAGAGCAAGGGATATATTTCCATTTTCCAATATCCTCTCCAATCTCCTTTTTCAGAGTACTATAAGTTTTAATGTACAGATCTTTTGCTTCCTCTGCTAGATTAATTCCTAAATATTTCATTGTTTTGGATGCTGTTGTCAAAGGTATGGTTTCCTTAATATCTCTCTCATTAAATTTATTGTTAGTTTTTGGGAATGCTATTGATTTTTGAGTATTTACTCTGTGTCCAGATAAGCTACATAATTTTTAAATTAAATTCTGAAGTCTCCTGATGAAGTTTTTGGGGTCTTCTATGTAGAGTATCCTGTCATCCACAAATAATAATAATTTAAAATTTTCCTTTCTTATCCTTTATTCCTTTTATGTCTCTCTCTTATCTAATTGCTCTGGCTAATATTTCCAGAACTGTATTGGAAAAGATTGCTGACAGTGGGCATATTTGTCTTGTACCTAATTTTAGAGTGAAAGGTTTTCACTATTGACCATTTAGTAGGATGCTGCCTATTGGTTTTTCACCTTGCTCAAGTAAAGTCCATCTATTCTGATTTTCTGTAGGATTCTTACCATGAATGAGTGTTGGACTTTGTTAAAAGCTTTTCCTGTTTGTAATAAGATGATTGTGTGATTCTTATCTTTGAATTTGTTATCAGGGTATATTCCTTTTTTTTTATTTTCATAAGTTGAACCATCCTTGCATTTCTGGGAAGAATCCAACTGGGTCGTGGTGTATAATCTTCTTGATGATTTACTACATTCTGTTTACTAGATCTTAATGAGGAGTTTTGTGTATATATTCATTATGGAGATTTCCATGTAGTTCTCTTTTTTGGTTAGGTCATTCTCTAGTTTTGGTATCAGGATAATACTTTCATTAATAAGTTAGAGAGTATTGCTTTTATTACAGTTTCATTAAATAATTTCAGGACTATTTGGATTAAATCTTCTGTAAATTTATGTGTAGAATTTGACAGTGAATCGATCAGTATCTTTGCTTTTCTGTGTAGGTAAATTTTTAATTATATTTTCAATCTCATTAACTGATAATGTGTTGTTCAGAATGTTTGCATCTTGTTGGTTTAGCTTTGGTAACTTTTAACTACCTAGGAACCTGTCTATTCCTTCTGTGTTTTTCATCCTATAAGAGTGAAGATATTGGGAGCCAGGGAGATAGCTCCATAGCAAGGTCATGAGTTAGAACCCCAGTCCTGAAAAAAAAAATAGTAAAGATACTTATGAATTTCCATGAGTAAAGACACTCTGATCTTCTGAATTTTCATAGGATCAGTGCATGAATTTTTGGATAGGGTTGGCTAAGGGTTTATGATATTTATTTATTCTTTAAAAGAATCAACCCTTTTATTAATTCTTTAAATTATTTTCTTGGTCTCCATTACCTTAATTTCTACTCTAACGTTAGTAATTTCCTTCCTTGCATGGGCTTTGAGCTTAGCTTGCTCTTACTTCTTTAAGAGCTTGAAGTGTAACATTAGGGTATTTGTGCTTTGCTTTTTTGTTTGTTTTGTTTTTTTCACGTATGACAATTCACCACTATAAATTTTCCTTAGAACTGCTTTCATTACGTCCCATAGGTTCTGGCATGTTGTATCTGCTTTTTTATTTTAGTTGTAAATATTGTTTAATTTTTTTCTTTAATTTTATCTGTGACTCATTGGTTATTTAACCAGGTGATTTAATTTCCATGTGTTTATGGCATTTTTGTTTTGATAATTTATCACTCCTTTTTCTATGTTTCAGTTTGAAAGTCTATTTATAACCTCATGTCTTTTTAAAAAATTGCTTTACATGAAGACACTGGAATTATTATAAGAATTCACACTTTTAATAGGTGATTTGAGCATGTAACAGCACCAGCATACGCTGATTGCAGAATTAGTTAAAACCTATGTTGTGGCTTTGAACAGAGACCTTTTACCTTAGACTAGAGATTATCTGATTATTAAAACACACTCACATCTGAAATCCTTAGTTATCTTATAATGTCATGACCTTTAATTGCAAGAAAAGATGCAAATGCCACTTGTTCTCACAAATGCTTAAGCCATTAGAAGGGTATTTTAGATTTCTTTACTCTCTTTTCCATTTACTCTCAGAGGATTTGCTGAATTGACTATGAATTAATGAGTTTGATGCATTTGGGCCAGAAGAGAGCAAATTTCTCTATTAGCTGCCCAATATAAGTCAATATACAGATCTTCCCCATATTTAACAATAATTCATCAAATATCAATCAGAAGGAATTCTGGTTACTCACTAGCAGCTTAGAATTCTGTGATTTATAGGACGCTATTACTCTATTTAAAAAATCAGAAGCCACTGTCTCTGAAAACTGACCATCTTATATCTGCACTATGTCTTCAAAGCTCTAAATGATATTCAGCCTGGTCTATATATAGTAAAATCTCTTTAAAAATGTTTCCTAACATACATTCCTTGAGATTCTGGAAGATAAGATTTTAGATATTCAAATATTTTGTCTCTTCCTAGATTATTTTACTGGGTAACCAATGAGAGCCACTGAAGTGGTACGCACGTTTTTATTGTTGTTATATTGGAGGTTGGTCCCAGGGGCTCATGTTGAGCTACAGTCATAGCCTTTTTAAAAAATTTTCCAACTTCAGTCCTTCTGCCACAGACTCCCAGAGTTCTAGGATTATAGACATACACTATCACAAATAGCTAATGCTTCTTACATCTCAGAATGTCCAATACCATGTAAGAATTGTGCATGCTGTTTGCTGCAGACATTAATTGGAGGGCTTGGTGTCTGCATTGCTAATAAGTTCATGGGGAAAGTTGATGCTGTGGTAACTAGGACTGTGTTGCTGTAGCCAGAATGTGACTACTTTCCTCTTTTCTTCTTTGTCATATTCTTCCAACTTCCAGAATTTTGATACTTTTTCTTATGCCACACCACCTTCCTCGAGTGTTTTCCTTCTATGCTTTGCTCCTGTGTTTTGCTCACACATTGTTCTAACAACTCATTCCTTTCTAATGAGGCAGGATGTAGAGGGCATTCCTCAACTCCTGTGCCTTCCTTCTGTAAGAAGGCTGTCCTGCATTTATAGTACACATAATTGGTGAGAGCCTTAGGCAGGAAGATAAATATAACTCAGGCTACTGCAAAGTTTTCTACAGTGGTCCTAGCTCCCTTGTCTTAAGTTGAAAAACTGCCTTTTATTACTCCCTTGAGAGTCTCTCTTGCTAACTTCTGGGACAAATGAAAACTCAGTCATCCAGCCAACCATCTTCCCCTGCAGCTATCCTCTCCTTAATTGCTTATTGTTGAAAATTAGTTCTAACTTGCCTCAGTTCTCTTAAACTTAGAAAGCAATATTTGAATAGTCTGTTTTAAATCTCGTATCATCTTTAAAATCTCTTTTTCCCTAAGTTACCAAGACAATTTCAGATTTGGTGGTCTTTAAATTTTCTTGTGTGTAAGCACTGCCTGGGCTGCTTATTAATAAAAATGACTGCTGACTTTATACTTAGGTTCTTAGTTAGCGAGTTGCCATTGGGTCCTGGTACCTGCCTCATCATCAGCTGCCTCACTGGTGTAATTCTGTCGTCAGTAGCCCACCCTCAGAGAGGCACTGCTATGGATCTGGCTTCCCAAAGTTGACCTGTATTTTGAGTTATCTGTGGATTCATTATAGGTAGACTCTGCTTAGTAGTTCTGGCTTAGTAAATTTCCAAGAATACCAGATGCTACAAGTATTTTGAGCAGTAAGATTTTAAATCATAGTATTTGTACCACACAATTCAGACATAAATTTCTTAATCTAATGTGTCCTTAATCTTTATTGTTAGAATGCAACTTTTTTTTTAAGAGAAATAAATCAGAGTGTAATATCAAACAAATTTAAAAGGAACCTACCACAGGTCTTTTGCCCAATTTCCTTCTATGAGCTCAAACCTTTAACTCTACCTTACTCTAGAAAGAGTTAATTTAAATATGACTTAACAGTTTTTCTCAGGCTCCAAATCCTTTAACTCTGACAGTCTGTGGAAATCTGATTTTTTTGCTAGCTGCCCAGGAGGAGAAATCTGATTGTCAACATTAGCCTGTTTGTCTTGGTTACCTTTCTTTCGCTGTTAGGACAGAATACCCAATACCCGATGTTAAGGAGAAAAGGCTTATTTGGCTCACATTTTGTGAAGGTTTCAGTCCATAATCACCTGACTCTAAGGCAGAGAAGCACAGGCCAGATGGTGGCAGAAGACAGCAAACACAGCAGGAGAACCCAAAGCAAGCGTCTTTCTGTGCCTTATATTTTATCCAGAATACTAGTTCTAATCCAATCACTGGACTAACCCAGCAATTACTCAGGCTTAATCTCAGCACTGCAGTACAAATCAAGCACATAATCTAGATTCAGCTACCCATGAAAAAACAAACTCCATGATTCCATGAGATTTTGGGGGGAACACCTACATACAAACCATAACATTGCTAATGTAGAAGAGTTAAAATTAGTCCTTATACTTGCCACAAGGCTGAGCAACTAGTTGCCATATAATTTATTTTCTCATTCATTAAATAAAATCTACTTCTTAGTGCTGATTTTAAATGTTATTTGCCCTTGTAGACTGTGTGAAAAAGACATAACCCTGTTTTGATTCAGTATGAAAAGTTATAAAAGACATCTTTGAGGAAAGAGATAAGGCTGGTCTTTTCCTTGAGCTTACTTTAGTAGTTTTAACATGAGAGGTCCATCTAAAGCATTGATAGATAGGCATCTTTCAAGTTGAAAGGAAATCTCAGCTTTTCAAAACACCCTTTGCAGGTAAGATGAAGTCCTCTTCCATCATGTCGTGTAGAATGTATTAGCGTGTAAAATATATATTTACTTCAGAGGAAATGAAAATCTAAAAGTCTGGAATGAGCCAACTAGAAACTTCGGGGCTATGTAAGGCTGCACTCAATCAAAGTCTTGGTACCTTGTGTGGGAGAGGTCTTCAGCAACTTATTTTAGCAACTCTAACCTGACTTTCTCATCTGTGAAATGGAAATAACAATAGTTAATTACAGGTCGATGTATAAATATAAATCATGTATTAAGAATCTGTGGCATAACATGCAGCAGTGAATTATCATTTGCTATCTTAGATTTGTTTCCTCACATATTATGCCTGCTATGAATGCCCATTGTTTTCATTTGTTTTCTTTCAGAAAAATGTATAATTTTACTTTAATCTAAATTAAATTCTGAAATTTCTATGGAGATGACTTTTTAAAGATATTAATATAAGTGGAAAACTGCAGTTAAAAACATTGAAAATTATATATCATTGTAGGACCTTTTTAATAAAAGCCAGGTCAGGCTTTCAGAATAAAGTTTATGAGAAAGGAAAGAGAGATTCATTTGTACTGAATTATAAAAGTGAACATTATTAGCTTTTTAGAAAATGATAATTTGCTAAGATAAATCACTTTCTGAAATATTGCTATAAATGTTCCAGTTATTATTGTGCTTTTGAGGGATTCTCTGGAGCAATGAAAAAACCACCAGCCTATACCACGGTGTTTTCTTGTGTTCCAGAGTCCTGTGAAATACAGGTGACTTTCCCAGGCATTTTTAACCCTGAACAGCTTTGCCCCTAATATTTGTGGACATTTTGGTTACAACAATTAGAAGAGATGCTACTAACATCTAGGGATACTGTTTAGTGTCCAGCCCTGCACAGGGAAAATTCTATTAAGTAATTTTTGGATCCAAAATATTAATACTGTCAAGGTTGAGAAGCACTAATATGATCTATGAAAACATTAAAACCTATGATACATTGTTGAAATCTGCTTTTTTTCCTAGTAGGAACAATGTTGTTTTTAAGGGAGTGAATGTTGTTTCTTCGTGGGTAAAAAAAAAAAAAAAAAAAAAAAAATCTTACATTTTTAAAGAATTAATAGTGCTTCAAAAGTGAATTTTATCTAAATTGAAAAGAAATATGATACCCCCATGATGTTAGAATGTTTAGCTATATGTTTTAATACAGTTGACTAATGTAGTTAATATGTTCTTTCTCCTATTAGCCTAGCTTTCAATCAATATATATGATAATTAACTTCATAATATCTAATAAGACAAATGAATCTGATGCTGGAAAATAAAAGGTAGGTGAAAGGAGGCACGGCAGAAAGGAAAGGAAATGTGTCATCTAAATGTATCCATCCTTATATGGCTGAAAACGTTATGTATTGCAAACATCTGCTAATAAAAGTTTAAAAAATAGAACTTTATAGGTGTAGAAGAGGGCACAACTTCAAAGATTCCTAAGTTAGCTCCTTATTGGCAATGAGAAAAACAGCTGAGAAGCAGAGCTTTACCCTACAGGTGTGTGCCATGGGCCACCATGTGCTCACCTAATCTGACTTCATGCCCTACCTGGCTCTTATCCTCCATGATGCCTTTTGTGTACTGTGCTATCATAACTATGAGGCTTGGCTGTAGTGATAGCAACTATTCTATCCCAAGCCCTCCACTATCCCTTGGTCTTCTTGCTTTGAGTGCTACCAACACAGCACAGCTACATGCACTTTCATTGTACCTCATTCCCTATTGCTTTCATGCAGAAGAAAACTCTGCCTCTTTCTTTCCTTTATTTTTGGGCTACTTTTTGTTCTACTTTTGGGTCTGTTAATAACTCTACTCTTTTACTTCTCTCCAGGAATAAAGAATCCCATAGTTTGAAAGAAAATCAGTCATTGAAGGAACCGTTGCTGCAGGCCAGACAGCCCCAATTCGCATCTGACACTTTTCTTTTAGTGAATCTCTAGTCATTGGTCCCTCTTTTCCTAAACCACTTTGCCATAATTTAAATATCAACATTTAATTCAGCTAACCAACAAATGTTATTTGCCTACCTCTGTCAGAGGAGTCAAACAGAAGAAATTCTTTTGCTGAGGAATTTCCATTATAAGAAAAGAACATAAAATCCAAACATAATAAATAAGTAAATCATATGGTATACTAGATAATGTTCAATAAAATGAAGTGCAGATCAGAATAATGGAGATACCGAGATTCTGAGACTAGAGTAGGTGCATAGGTAAGTAGAGTGATTAGAATTCAGCATCAAGAGTAGGGCATTCTTGCTAAGAGAGTTCTTTGCTAGGGTTGTACCCTTAACTAGAACCCTATGCTGGAAGGCCAAAGAGTAGACCGGAAACAAAGTTTAGGCCAACTTGCAAAGAGAGATGGGAGAAGCCTTGAGGCCACTTGGTCAAGAAGAAGTTCTTACCGTGTTTAGAAGAGCAGATGCTGGCTGTTGGCTGCTGTGCCTGGATGTTGCTTCCTACTTCTCAGTGAAATGACCTAGGGAGATCAGTTCAGCTCTATGTGCCTGAGTTTCCCTGCATACTAACTTATAAAGTTGTTGTGTGGGAGAACATAATAATAAGCTCATCTATTTATTAGGTGATTAACCTATGGGTCTAGACCTTCTCCTTATATTGTCAGCAATTGGCAGAACAATCCAGTGAGGTAGATATTATTGTATTTATTTTATAGATGAAGAAACTGATGTTCATGTAGCCTGTTTAAACATCCAAAGCAAGCAAGTGAAAGGAGTATATATACCTTAATTCAGACACTAAAGCCTGTTCTATTTTATTTTATAATTTTATTTTTGTTACTGATTAGCTTATTCTGTCTTCTTAGGGAACCTCAATGCAAGGGCTATTTATCATTCCAGCATACTGTTCAGGTGCTATTTACTTTTTAGTGACCTTAAATGATGGTTTTATTCCTAATTTCCAGGTCTTAAGGCACTTTACTTGGTGACTTACTGCATAGACACCTGCCTATGGCATTTATACTGTAAATATGTCTTTCGATGTGAACGACCCTACTTGACTCTTTATTGACAAATCTTTACTAAACTTCTGTGACATTTATTTCCTATTTCTGACCATTTTTGACAGTTTCTTTTGCTCACATCCAAGTGACAACACCTACAGTGTTTTATCATATCTTTTTTTCATGATACACATTTTCTCATATTTTTCATACAACCCTATCCATGAATCTCTTTCTCTGGCAGATATCTTTTGTGAGTTCCTAATGCATGTATAAATCTACTGTGCATTGAATATAACTGCAGCTTCATCACATATGAAATGTCAATTTAACAAGTCCTTTTCTTGGCAAGTATATCTCTCAGCACAGCCAGTATTGGCCCAGTTCTTCAGGTATTCATCCAAAATATCATAAATATTGTGCCTGTCTAGTCTTATACATGGTAGATAAGTTAATTAAATCCTCACACAGCTCTATGATATGAATGCATCATTATTATCATTATGCAAATTAGAGGAAAGAGATAAAATAATTATGTTACCTGGCCCAGACCATGCTTGTTTTATTGCTCACATAATAGTTAACAAGATTCTATTTTACTCTGCTTCTCTCTTCCCAGTTCCTTTGTTCAGGTTTTCTGTGTTGCCCATGTGACCTGCACTGATAAATCTCATTGACCGCTCTTACGGTGGAACTCCACATCACTCATTCCTTCTACATTCTCATTGGATCAGAGTTATGTTTACACTTTTACCTGTTTGCAAGATAGCACGTTTCTTGGAAATCATTAGTGGCTTCTGCATCTTGCATCTTATTCTGTGTCATGGAATGGCCTGGTGAGACCTCCTCAGCTAGTCGGTTTCTGACTTGTGAATACATTGTCTTAAATTTCGTGGTCAGAAAATGCAAATGATGAGTGAATTCTCCAGTATGTCCTGCTGTGTTACATGTTCATGACTCTTTATCCTACGTCTTCTACTCAGAGTGTTTTTATTTTTGTTCTTTTGATGAAATAGCATTCTCTACTGTGTTTTCACTTTATCCTCTCAGCTAATCTCTTGGCTGTTGCCTCAGAGTCTTTGTCTTTACTTTGACCTCTGCTGGGACTGCTCTTTCCTAATATTGAAATGATTCATTATTCCTTCAAATAAAGTTGTTGCTCAAAGGTCACTAGGTACCTAATCTAAAGGAGAACTCCATAGACATTTATACCTCCCTGACGTTTCTTAAACTCCTTCATCGATGTATCAGTCATTTTGTTTTTTGTTGGTTTCCGCCCCCTCATTCACTGCTTCACAAATGCTATTATTGCAAGGACTTTGCTTTGTTTATTGCTATCTACTGAGATCTAAAATGACAGTTAACTGTGTTTCTTGAATAACATATGAGTGGATTAAGGAATTGTATAGTATCAGTAGCTTTGCCTATTGTATAGTTCCTTAAAAAATTGTAAATTCTGTTTCTTGGAGTCTTAAGACTTCCTACTGACATTTTTTCAGAGTTCAATTTTTCTGGTTTTAGAGCTCTAATCCCTATTTTATTTCTTATATGATCTATAATAATAATTTTATTGCTAAAAGCCTTTAAAACCTACCGACATAGTGTAATTCCCAATACGTTCACTAAATCATTTAATAAATGTGCACTAGATAAATGAATCAAGTAGAGTAAAACTGCCAGAAATAGCTTTAATATGGAAATAATGCAGTTGACATTTTATTGACTATCCTACCCATGATAACTTATTCCCAATGGCCTTAACTTTTATTTGCACATCCTTGCAAAACTAATTTAGATTTGATTAAAAAGTTGAAATATGTATTAAAAATATTTTCTAATACAAGCAAACAACTTTTTCTGCTGTTGTGGCATTACTTTTATTGTTTTCCTGATATTATTAAGTAGTGAAAACCGGTGCTATATGAAAACAGTAAGCACTAATTAAATTAATGGCCATAATTTAATTGCGTTATTATTATTAGAAAAATACAAGATGATGATTCAACATTATTCACATCTTATTAAAATATTCTTTACTAGAAATTCTACATCTTTAAGATATCTACATTTGAACAAGGTTGACTTTTATTTGGCAAAATTCTTTTCAAAATTATACTTGATTGACATATAAATTTAATACAAATAAACTTACTTAGTTGGAAAAATTAGGGATCATCATACTGCTATGAAACTTGCTTTAATTTGCTTAATATAAAATAGTAATAATGTAAATATTATGAGCACAAGTTATTTTATATAAGTTCCATATTTTAACAAAGAGATGATTTCTGGTATTTGTGGCTAAAAGAATTCACATTTTTGTAGTTTCTTCCACAGACATCATTTCCAGAGAAACGTTTTCGTGTAATTTATGTTGCACTTTCTCCTCTTATTGAGGGTAAAAGCAGAAACAGAAAATATTGTTCGTGCTGGTGAAGAGTTGAGGTAGAAAGCAAGCACACACAGAAATCAGGGTGAGGGTAGAGTGGGGAATTATCACAAGAAGAGCAAAAGCTAACACCAGCCACAACGTAAGATGCGTTTGGCAGCCAGAGCTAGTTTGCATGGGAAATAGCTAGGTGGTTTGAAAAAAATAACCAGAAAGAATTTACTGCCTGCTAGAGAGAAAAATATGTTGCTCTATGGCTAAAGTGAACTGAAGAAAAATATGTCAAAGTAATGCAAAACACTTTTCTTAGTAATGAGTGATCCAGGTGGGTTCCAGAGGTACCACTACTTGAAAAATTAGATCTGCTGTTTAATCAATTTGAAACGTAGGAGAACTTACAGAGGTGATTTCAGACGTTTATGACTTCTTTGCAATACTGACAGTAGACATGTTTGGGCACTTTTCAGGTCTCTAAAAGGACACGGAGAAGGGACGATTTCTCATTCTTGAGGTTTAGGTTAGCTCCATATTAGGCAGATATTTTAAGCCATACAAATTAAAAGTGCCATTCCCTTCACTTCCTAGTTTACACTATGATTAGCTTTCAAAAGGTCCAGACTTGAATTCTTTCCACTGGACCATGTCAGAAACCAACACAAGTGTACTTATATTCATAAACACAGATTTAGTTTCACTACTTTCTCTTTGTTCTGAAACAACAGTGTCAAACCATGCAATTGATATACTGGCATTAGGTATATGACAATTATACTTAGAAAGACAATTTAGAATATACATATTTATATTTGAAAAGAACTATACTTCTATTTCAAACATCTGTTTATGGGAAATATGATATGTAGACAAAGTAATCAATTTAAAGTGTATAATCCTAGTCAATAGGAGGAATCAGATTTGGGAAAAGTTTTCAGGAGCTCAGAAATGTGTTATGCTTACTAACTATATGAGACCTTTATAATTAAACGGTTATTTAAGCAAATTGCTTTGAACTTAGTATCTAATATTGCTTCATAAATATGCGTGTCACCCTTGCACAGGGGCCATGCTAATCTTCTCTATATCATTCCAATTTTAGTCTATGTGCTGCTGAAGCAATTACTTAATATCTAATATTAATCAATATCTATATGTACCTCTATATTTCCAAACAGTAGTATAAAAATGTGTCCTCCTACCTGACACATTACGCTGCCTATTGAGTTATATCTGCTAAGATCCTTTTCCAAGTAAGTTCACAGTCATCATTTCTAAATAAATATGTCCATTTATGTGGTTCAATTTGTACTTACTATAGCAGACAGACTAAAATTTAAATATAAGTAGTAATATGGAGCTGTGAAAGTGAGGTTTGGCCTGAGGGCTTATATTACTAAAATGTGAAGAATGAAGAGTTAACATTGAGAAAATAGACACTTTTTAATATTTTGCAATCTGTATTACACTTCCAGGATATTAATTCCCAGAATATAATGTTTTTGTGAAATAAATAAGGTCCTTTATTTTAAAACAATGATATTTTACATTCTATATCCAGAGCAGGATTTCAAATTCAGTAAATCTGGAAAATGGCCCTATATCTACATCTTCTTAAACACAAAAAAGTGGGGGGTTTGTTTGTTTGTTTGTTTGTTTGTTTGTTTTTCAGAACTGGGGATCTAACTCAGGACATTGCACTTGCCAGGCATGCACTTGTGCCCCTGAGCTGTCTCCCCAGCCCCCCAAAGTGTTTTTTGTTGTTGTTCATTTTTGTTGTTTTTGTTGCTGTTCATTTTTTTTTTTTTTAATATACTTGGTACAGGATCTACAGGGTCTCACCGTGTAGATCGGACTCATAGTGATTCTCCTGCTTTCAACCCCCCAAGCACTGGGATTACAGCCATGTGCCACCACGCCCAGCCTCAACTGCAGGCTGGGAGTGCTCTGGGGGTGCGGGGCCAGCACAGCAAGCCAGAGATTGTACCCTGGCCACTGCTCCTGCTTAAACAGGTGCTTTAGTCCACTGAGCTATCTTAAAAAAAGTTTTATATACCTAGGAAATGATAAGATTCTGTTCTAGAGGAAGAAATAAAACAAACTCCCAAGTATAAAATTAAGTACAGTGTCTCAATATCTGAGAAACTTGAGCTTGAATTGCTGTTTTCTGCAGCTCTTCCTCTGCAGGCGAAGCAAGTGATGCTTACACAGTACCTGGACAACAGCATTTAAACATACCCATTCTGTCTTTCTTTATTGTTGCTGTCAAATATTATGTTTGCCTGCACTGCAGTGCTTTTATGAATTAAGTTTTTCCTTACAGCCTTAAAAGTAGTTATTTACACAAACTCTTGCTTGTACTTAAAATTATAGCTATATTTGAGGATGGATTGGTATCTAATATTGAATATAAAACTTGTGACTTCCAAAAATTCCTCTGATGCCCTTACAATGAATGTTATATAATTATACTTTCTTTCCTGGACGTGTGTTAAACTCCGTTTACTTCTTTGAATACTCTTAAGCATTATTATTTCCTCATGTTGCTTCCAAGACAGCAACATGAGTGCCTGACAAAGAGGCTTCTTATATACAGCATAAATGCTTGGTCAGCCCATTATTACTGTCACATACCACGCAAATGCACGTGCACGCGCGCGTATGCGCGCACGCACACACACACACACACACACACACACACACACACACAGTTTAGGCAGAACAACTGTCCCATCTTTTAGAATGAAAAGAGAAAAAAGATCCCTTACAAAGTTTTATGTGACTTTACCCGAATGCCGCACAATGAAGAAGTGGTACAGACGGATAGACAGCCCCGTGGAACCTTGGCACTTGTTGAGGTTCCACGACAACATCCCACAGAACTCCATCCACTCCATTACTAATAACAGTTTTTTCTTACTTATCATTAAACTCTATTAGCAACCAGTGTTTGTTTGTTTCAATGTTGTTTGTTTCATTTTAAACACTGATTCAGAGCTGCCATAGTTTCAGGCACTTTAACCCAGGAAATTACTGAGAATACAATTTTCCATGATTGGGTAGAAAAGCTTTTAATTTCTCTCCTCTCTTGGCAGTTGCACTTTTTAATAAAATTCTTCGCTGTACATTTCAGTTTTACTAATGTGATTATGTGAGCAAACATCAAAAGGTTTCATTGCTTAATGACCAAGAACCAAGCATGTCAGGATGCAAGAGTTGGAAATGGTTTTAAATAAATCAATTTCAAGTGAATTAATCTTGGAAAACAGGGGTTGAGCATTTTCCATATGAAAGTCATTTCCATTATGACTTCACAGAGGCATTCAAAGTGTCTTTTTGATGTTTATTGTCTTTACGGTACCAAGAGTAGCTATATTGTGTTGTAATAACATGGTTTATTTCTGCTTCTAAATTATCTACGGATGAGAGTGGATTTATATAGCTGTGTATATTTGCGCAGTGCCTCTTCAATATCCTTCCAGAATCACTCATACATTGCCTTCGGTTGTGCATGTATCTTTGTAAAAATGACAGCAAGCCCTGAATCAGAGCAATGCACCATTTACTCTGCAGCACTTTATGTATTGTCGTTACAATTGCATGTTCCTAGGCAGCTTGGTGTACTTAAGATTTACAAGCCATTTGTTTGCTATGGAGAAGCCATCTGAGATGACAGTGTATATATTAAAGTTGCTAAACAAATTATAATTGTCCACCTAAAACTTCTGTGATTCAAGATGTGTGGGAATCATCCTCTTCTTTTCTGTCTTTTCACTCCCTCCCTTCCTTCCTTCCTTCTTTTTATTCTTTTCTTTGTATTTTCTTTCCTTTCTTCTTTCAAAAAGCAGTATTTCTTTTTGTAATTCATTAGATAGCTTTTCTGAGACCCTGAAAACGTTTTTGTTATGAATACCTTTTCTCCCAGCTTTTGCCTTGAAGTTGTGTTGTCTCCATGGCTTCACTTACTATTTCAGTCCCAAAGCAATTCACATTTTTCAAGTATTATTTTCATTTATGCCATTACACTTGGACACTTCCTTCTCTCATTTGATCACTAACATGGAAAGGTCAAAACCTCAAAGAGAGATGTGCTATCTCTGTAAGAACAAGATTATTAAGCAACTAGTATGTGAAAAAAAAAAAAAAGACAGTCCAAGAAAAAATTGTTGCTAAAAATTAATGCTCTCTACAAACCAATAAAATAATTCACTCATTTATTCCATTTTCAAAGGATATGTAGAACTTTTATTTGTATTTTAGGCAAACATTTACAGCAGTCTCTTGTAAAAATACATAATTATTTTAGAAGATGCTATGTTCCATAATTTTAGCCAGATTTTGTATAGATCCATGTCTTGTTGCTTCCATGAGATATTTGTTTTGGGATCTGGTTAGAGAGTTCTCTTTCATAATCCCCATAAAAGTGTGTTCTTTTTTCGAACTCACGACCTTGCACTTGCCCAGCAGGCACTTGTGCCTCGGAGCTATCTCCCCAGCCCCCAAAAGTGTATTCTTTATCACTTTATTAAAGTAAAATTAAGCCTTGATCATAGTGTTTTAAATGGAACACAGCAAACAAGAGTCTATGCCAAGGCAGACTTGTGAAAAAATATTTTTAATATGGGCTTTTAAAATATTACCTAGAATTCCAGTTCTATATTACTTCAAGTAGGCACATTTAAAAAGTAATGATAGATATCATTTTATTTCTTTACTCTTTTCTACTTTCTTGTTTGTTCTCACCACAAATACAGCTTTGAGTTAGAAAGGAAAATAGAGAAATGGTAGGTACCCCCATCCTACGGCAGCATGCAGACAGAGATCTCTGAAGCACATGAAGAACTGTGCCACACAATTTAAAGTAGTTTTCAAATGATACAGGATTTAAATCATCAAATTTGAAAGAATTTGGCAGCTACTCAGCTCTCCATCTGCCTCCAGTAAAAGCCGCTATTATTAAGCCATCTCAGGGAGATGGGAATCTATGCTTGCTTTTTGGCTTTGAGAGAAAATGATTCAATAATCTCTTTTGTAACTTATTGCAGTGTTTAATAACTTGAACTGTCAAAAAAGATTTTTTCATCATTACCCTAAATTCTTTTTGTTTTCATTTAAGCCCAGGAATCAGATGAACAGCTTCATACAATTAATCTATGAATGCAACAACAAAGGACACAAGAATCACAATCCAGGCTCTATGGCATCCGTCAGGCTATCCTAATTTTAGAAGTGCAGATATCTGACTCTTACTAATAATGCTTAAATTTAATATTTAATAGTCTAATATTTTTGAAGACAGAATTTGCTGGATATGCCTTTAGGTATTAACTTCTAAAATATATTTAAAATATCATTTTTATAACATACACGTTGCTACTCTTTCTATTTCTTGCAGTTGAAGTTATAATACTCAGAATAGCATTAAGAACGTGTAGAACCTAGGTCCAGAACTCTGGGCATGTTGTGTGGACCACCAAAACCTGGTGTGGGGGCATAGGCTTCAATCCAAACTCTTGGGAGGCTGAGGCAGGTAAATCACTATGAGTCTGAGCTGTGTAGCCAGAGTCTACATCAAATAAGTACAAGATTTTTTAAAATAAAAATAAAAGAGTATGTTGAGACTAGTGTAAATGTATTGATCGATTGATTGATTGATTAATTTTATGTAATTGGCACAGGGTCTTACTATGCAGTGCAATACCATGCCCAGTCTCATTGGCCAGCTCAGTGTGCCCAGGGGTGGGGTCGGTCCAACATATGGCACAGTGGATCAAATCCCAGTTTCTGTGCTTCCCTAAGGAGGCACTTAGTCCACTGGGCTATCTCACCAACTCTTAAATGTGTTTATTCTTATGGAAACAGTTCCTTCATAGCTCTAATGAATTTATCATGTTCAACTTCATAGAAACTCAATAATTTGTGAGAATCAAATACAAGGTCATTAAGCCATTCTATTTGAGATCCCGTGTTTTTTTATCCAGGGCAATATCTCTTTTGTTTGATCACTTTCTTCATCCTCTACTTCACACTGCGATCTGTCTTGTTTTCTGCCTTCAGTTCTATTTGTTTCTTTTTTCCAATTGTAATTTCCCAGCTACAACTATGACTGTCAAGCTTTTTCATGGTTGTTATACTAATCAACCATCCCTAGTGTCAGCCACAATGACCCTTGATCGCTGGTTGTTTCAGAATGTCTGAGAATGACTCCCACAGCTCCATATTTTAAGGACCTGTCTCCAGCTCAACACCATCAGAGGTAGTACAATATGAAGAGGAAGTCTTCTGTGTGTGCCCCTATGGTTAGTGAGATCCCAACCTCGTCTTCACTTTTGCTTCCCATGCATGAAGTGAGACTTTGTTTCTGGCCTCCTGCCACCATGAGCCTCCACAGCCCCAAAGAAACCAACTAATGAAATAAAACCTCTACAAGCAGGTACCAGAATAACCTATTTTCTTTATAAATTTACTATCTCTGGTCTTTTTTTTTTTTTGGTAGTTTCAGAAAGCTCATTGAGACCAGGTGTCCTGGGGAAAGCCTATAATTCCAGCATTTGGGAGGCTGAGGCAAGTGGTTCGCCATGAGTTCTCTGGCCTGCCTGGGCTGCAAAAGCTTTAAAAAAAAAAAGGAAGAAAGAAAGGAAGGGTTGGAGGGAAGGAAGGAGGAAGGAAAGAAGGAAACAATCATGTACTTGTTCCTTGGCTATACTCATTACTGTTTCTATGCACTTACATATTTAGTCAATAGATACCAGAGACAATAAAAAATGTTGGGATAATGCTGGATAATTTTTATTTTTTATTTTTTATTTTTTTTAAATTAAATTTTATTTTATTTTTCTTGTTTCACAACCTTTGTCTGTTTATTCACTCATTTTATGGCCAGCTCAGCCCACCCCGAGGGCAGGGCTGGCGCAGCATGTGGTGCCGGGGATCGAACCGCGGTCCCTGAAGCCACCCAAGCTTTCCCAAGCAGGCGCTTTAGACCACTGAGCCATCCCGCTGGGCCCAATGCTGGATAATTTTTAAAGAAAAGAAATTTAGACATAATTCTGAATGACTTTATGAAGAATAGATATTTGTATTTCTGGAAATAGTAGGTCATAGTGCCAGTATCCTCTGGTGAGGACCTCAAGGTGACTGGTGTCACAAGTTGTTAACGTTGTGTGTAACAGGAATACATGACATACTGAGATAGGAAGACAGACACTGACAGTGACTTTCTATCACTTAGAGGCTCCACCACTTCCTACTTTCTGCAAGCAGCAAATCATATATTTCAGGCAGTGGGAAAGCTTTTGCATAGCATGTGGTAAGCTCGGGAGTCAGTCACTGCATCATAAAACAAACAAAAAACATGGTCACCCTGGGACCAAGCATCTCACACTTGTATGTAGGAGATAAATGACACTCAAATTCAAACCATAGTATAGGAAAAACTGGAAGTGAACAACTATTTAGACCTTGAAATCTTTATTCCTTCTTATGGCTCCCAGTTATTGCCTAGTGTCCCCTCATTTCAGTGTCCCAGACTCCCCTCAGCGTTTGTGCAAGGCACTGCTACTGCTAATGAACTCCTTCAGCATCTGTTGGCCTTGGAATACCTTTATTTCTCCTTTAATTTTGAAGGCAATTTTGCCAATTTTTATTTCCATTTAACAAGGCTTGTTGTCCTTTTAGCATGTAGAAAACACCACCTGAAAGTCTTCTAGGCTCCAAAGATTCTGTTGCTTCTGTTTTGCCAGTTTCAAAATTGTTTTTCAAAAATTTGACTGCGATGTATCAGTGACTATTGCCTTCATCATATTTCATGAACCTAGAATACCTATAGTCATATCTCTGAGCAAATTGGAGGACTTTTTAGCTATAATTTCTTCAAATATTTTCTTTTTCCGTCTGCATTATTTTTCTGGAACTTTCACAATGCATATGCTTATGTGTTTGATGTGTCTATATGTCTTTTAAGCGCTTGTCTTCAATTTTGTGTGCGTGTTTTTTGACTCAATAAAATATTGCCCTATTACTAAGTTCACCAGTTCTTCCTTATGTTTACTGAAGTATTCCTTAAGTTTTTCTAATGAGTTTTTCAGTTACTGTTAGTTCAAAATTGTTCCTTGAATGGATCAATATTCCTCTTGCTGTGCATGCCAACTATTTTTTTTTTTTTTTTGAAAACATGCATGTTTGCCGCTAATGATGTGGTCACTCTGCCTATCAGATCCTCAGCATCCCCATACACTTTCCTCAGATTATGCTGGATTTTGTTGGTTGTAGTGATCTGTGTGTTTGATTATTCTAGGCTCTGTCCGTGCATAACCTGAAGGGTCAATCTGAAGTGTAACCTGCTTGCTGAACATGTGACTTCCCCTGGGCATATACAAAAACTATGCTGTCCCCTGTATTTGTTGGTGCTGTTGTTGAATGCTCTAGTCTTAAGTGTTGGGTTCTCACTAGGAGAAAAGAGAATAGAATCAATAAATTAGGAGAAAATGTGTGCCGACCCTTCAATTTTCTGAAAATTTCATCATCCAAAGGGAGAGGAGCTGATAAGAATGAAACAAGTGCCAGAGCAATGGCTGCAACCTGGGTCTGGACCCTGTAGTCAGAAGCAGGGGTTGGCTACTGCAGTGAACATCTGACATGTGGAGGCCCCCCTCCTGCAGTCTCTGTGCCAGGTCTTCCTGGAACACAAGCACAACTGCCCATCATAGGATTTAGGGAGAGTTGATGAGTGTCTAGTATGTGGTAACTGTTATTTAACTTTATTAAGTTAAATTAACTTTGATTTCCCATCCAGGCTTTCAGCTAGAAATTTCAAGCCTTCAGTTAATATCATTTCTCAAAATAGTTACATCAATACGTCCTCCCAATGTGATTACTGGTTAGATGAAGAGACACATTTCTGGTACTTCTTATCCTGCTCTACATTCTGTAAATTTTCCCTTTATTATTTTTTAAAAACAAATACTTAATCGAACTTACCCAAGAGAGCATACAGAAAGGGACTTGTGTTTTAGAATGTAGTCTAGAACTTTGCACATCAATTGGGATATTCAGCTCCCTTAACTAGCAGGAGAATCTCAGTTCACAGCATGTCAGGCAGAAGTGAATTACATATTAGCCTAAGAAACCAAATGGTGTTGGAGGAAGGGATATATTTGACATTAAGAGCAAGAAATTCAGATAGTGAGGTGACACCACAGTTCTCTTCATATCTTCTCTCTCTATTTTGACCAAGGGCTCTATGATCACAAGATGAGTTATCTACACAAAACAGATTTGATTCTTCAGAAATCATAATTTCGCTACTCAGTGAGAATTAGAATTCTTTCCTTAGTACAAATGTAGAAACTTCTGGGCTTTTTGTTTGTTTGTTTGTTTGTTTGTTTTGTTTTGTTCTTTGAAATTTCTGGTTTTAAATAGATTATTTTATGCAATTAAGGAGAGTGTCTTCAACTATTTTGTGTCTTGTAAAGATCATGTTGGCTGCTTTGTTTGTATGTAGGTCAATGGAATAGGAAAAGAAGGAAGCAAATTCAGAAGTTGTAACATATCAGGTATGAATACAGGTGGTTTGGGGTGAAATGGACAGAACACAGAGGGTAACCAACAGCTTACCCATGGACTGAAAGAAAGGTACCAGACATAGAAGAGAGTATGCCAGGACAAGGTATTGGATGCTTGGTAATATTGCTGCATACAAAAGGAAATGCCTGTGGAAAGCAGAAATGGAGAATGGTGAAGATAAATGTGGCTATAAATGCTCAAGGAGCTCAAATGATTTGAATAATTCAAATCTGGAGCTCAACTCAGAGGTGTAGAAATAAAACAACTGGAAAAATTATAATATTATTATAAGATGATGAATACCGTGTTCAGCAATTTATGAATTTTGTTCATAAAATTTAGTAGAAGACATATAATAATTTTAAAAGTAGAATAAGGGGCTGGGGAGATAGTTCAGCAGTCTAAGTGCCTGCCTATAAAGCTCAAGGACCTGGGTTTTATCCTGGGTACTGCATGCCATGCTGGCCCTGGGACCTAGGTGTGGGGACACATGCATGTAATACTAAAGCTGAGGAGGCTGAGACAGGAGGATTACCATGAGTTTGAGCTGAGTAGTGACACCTCATACCAAATAAATAAATAATAGATTTTTTAAAAAATGGAATAAGGAATTTTAAAAGTAGAAAATCAATACATAAATAACAGTGATGATATGATCCTGTATATTAGTGATTAAACTTATAAGAATCTCTACTCATAATACCTACAATAAATTATATATAGTATATATCTTTAGAAAATTTGTATAGTATTTTTTAAATTGGATTCAAATAAATACTCATATCTGAGTATAGAGTATTGTAAATATTCTATCCAACTTTGAGACTCAGTTTTTTTCATCTTTTGGTAGTACGAGCTTGTTGTATATAGTGTTTACATTACACATAGGGGAATGGTACATGTACATAAGTACATCTTTCCTCTTCTTCATCCACTTTTCTTTCCCTGCTTCCCCACCCCATTCATCTCTTTATCCTCTTCCTTTTATTTTATTTCTGTTCCTGTTTGCCCTACATAATTTTCACACCCTTGTGCTAACACTCATCCATAGCACCGCCTTATTCCTATTTTCATTCCCATTCTCTTTCTTTCTCCCACCTACTGGTCCTCTTTCTCTTTCAGAGATATATTATCTAGCTCTTGCTTTGCTTTTCATCTATAATCTTGGTATCCTATATAATAGGAACCATGTTACATTTAGTTTGATTTATTTCATATGACATTATGCTGTCAAGGGACATTTATTGTTATATAAAGTGATTCACAATTTATGTCTGCAGTGAAGTAATTTGCTATTGTGCATAAATATATTAGTTTCTTCCAAATACCTGTTGATGGACATGTAAGTTACTTCCAAGATTTAACTACCATGAATTTTGAGGCTATAAACATAGGAATCCATGTATTGCTGTAATATGATATATATTTAACTCTTTGGGAAAGATATCTAGAAGAGAAATACCTACGTTAAATGGAATTTTTAGTTTTTAGAGTGTTTCTTTTTTGTTTGTTTGTTTTTGGAATCTCCATACTGATTTTCAAAGTGATTATACTTTGAAAGTTACATTCCCTCCAGCAGTAGAGAAGAGTTATTTTGCCCCTGGTAGCTTCTCCATCATCTGTTATTATTTGATTTCTTGATGATGATCATTCTTTTTCTGTAGCAGGGAATCTCAGCATTGTTTAAACTTGCATTTCTCTAATGGCCAGAAATAATGAGGATTTCTCCATAAATTTATTGGCCATTTATTCTTCTATGAAGTGCTTGGTTACTCATTTTTTATTGTAACTTTTTTTTTTGGGGGGGGGTGTCTATTTTTTTGAGTTCTTTATATATTCTAAATATTAGTCCATTGTCTCAGTTATATCTGGGAAAAAATTCCCAATTTATCTTCTTATTCAATCAGTTGTTTCTTTTGCTCTGTAGAAGCTTTTTAACTTGATGTAATCCTTTTTGTTGATTCTTGACACTATTTCTCGTGATATTCTGCTTGGCCCTGTTCAGAACAATTTTACCTACACTGTGACTTCAAGACTTTTCCCTGTTTTGTCTTCTAGTGGATTATATGTTTCTGTTTTAATATTTAGTTCTTTGATCCACTTTGATTTTAGTGGACTTGGTACAGTTTTATCTTTTAGTAGTACCAGAATAAGTCAGAACAATTGCTAGAAATAAACTAGTAAAACACAAGATCTCACTTGTCTCTATTCACATATAATTAGACTGGTTGTGGAACCAAATAATACCCAGTACTGAGTTTAGCATCTCAACTATTTTAGTGGGTGTTAAATGTAACAGCCTTAATTTATGGTACATAAAGTTAATGAGCAACATAGAAATAATGCAAACACAAATCATTTCATGGAAAAATGACTTAAATCTTTCATAAAGAGAAATGACTACATGATAATATTCATCAAGAATAATGTGTACTGTATGAAAATATACAATTATGATAGCTGCATGTCAATATTTCATATTTATTCATACTGCATTTATGATACACATATCTTATGTGACAGTTAAATATACAATTATATTTCAAGGACATATATACATAAGCTTCTGCTGCTGTATTAAGTTAAAACAAAATCAGAACATCAATTTGGGAGTACCATGCTTATAATGATACACTTTTATGCTACACATCCTTATAGCACCTGTCTCACTTGCCTGGGATTTTCACATGACTAAGTACACAGTACTTGAGTACACCAGCAAACTTGTCAGAAAGCAGGGCCAAAAGTGTTTATCAGTTATCTCTGACAGGTTGTCACCATGTGGGAGGGCCCATGCTTTTTTTTTATGTATTTGGTACAGGGTCTACAGGGTCTCCATACACAGATCAGACTCCTAGTGATCCTCCTGTTTTCAGCCTCCCAAATGCTGGAATTAGAGATGCATGCAACCAGACCCAGTTTCAAGGTCTAAGCATGCCCTGGGGGCTGGGCTGGCATGGGATACTAGAGGTTGAAACCTGATTCCTGAGCTTCCCTAAGCAGGCACTTTAATCCACTGAGCTATCTGGCAGGCCCCTCATGATTAAAAAAATAATAATGATATTCTTGTTTTTTCTTTTCACTTGGTACAGAGTCTCACTATGCAACTCAGACTTGTAGTGATCTTCCGGTCTCAGGCTCCTAAGCACTCGAAATGCAGGCATGCACCATCATGCACGGTTTCAGTGGCCTGCTCAGCAGGAGGCCTGCACAGTGTGTGGTACCAGGGATTGAACCTGGGTCCTTCTGCTTGACAGGCAGGTGCACAGACTGCTCAACTATCTTCCCAGCCCCACCTATGCTTCAATAAGTTTTTAATATTTTTATTTTTTAAAGAATATAAAATGGTAATAGAATAAAACAGCATTAGACATGATAGAAAATTTCACTAAGCAATGTAATAGGAATTCAACAATGGCTGGCTGTACTGCATAATGCTATCTTCAATTAGGTTGCCAGATATAAATGTGAAAAACTGGTTTAGAGAAAAAAACATAACAAAAATTATAAGAAATTCAAAAGAAAAAGTAGGAATAAAAATGAAAAAGCTTTAAATATTAACTGTTTGTTTTCAAAAAGCCAGCAGAAATTGTCAGTGCAGTTATCCAAACTATACTGCATATTAAGTTAAATATGTATTTTCCCCTTTCTTCTGTCCTTTTCTTCATTCTGTTTTTTCCTTCCCATTGAACAAATTCTTTCCCTGACATCATATTGTCTCACTGGTGTGAGAACCTGAAAGTGCCCATGCTTTATACCAGATTACTCTCTAGTGTTTGCTCTTGTCTTTTTCACTTTGGCCTGTTAATGGACCTTGTGAGATTTCCACTCTGGAGGGAGCAGCTACTGCCTACTGGTTTCTGTGGCCAGTATTAGAGTAGGGCCTCATCTCCCCATAATATCAAAACAACCCAATCATTTCAAACAGTGTGGGTATAAAAGAAGTAGCACTCAAATAGCCTAACAGGAATTTTTTTGTCTGCTCTTTGCAAGAGTCCCTCATGCACAAGATCAACTTCCTGCGAAGGAAATTTCTGTCCACGTGTAAGCTGCATGGATTCCCACGACCTCCACAATCACTATATCACATTATATTTCCAACAGTCAAGATCATTCAGTCTCAGCATTTCCATGGGCTCAGTCTGAACAAAGTCACAAACCCACAGAGTATGAAGTGAGGTGTTAATCAAAGTAATATATCCTTCTGGCCCTGTGTAAATCTATCAAATTCTTTGTGACCAAATAGTGACATGATATTGCACAGTAAGGAATAATGCTACATTTTATCATAGGATAATCCAAACGTGCACTTAGGAACCAAAATATCTTGTAGTTCTGCAAAGGTACAGTCCTGCCAATAGGATCAATGTATAGCGCTGTAGCAGACCACCAGCACCCAAAGTGAGTTCTCCCAGTAGCAGTCTGATTAGCTAAAGACTTGCAAAATTGGATCTTTGCAGAAAGAAAACTCTCTTAACAAAAACTTATTTTTGTATTTTAGAATTCAGAAATTGCTTAATATCCCCAAAATTCTATTATTGAAAATAGACCAATTTGGGCTAGCCAGATAGCTTAGCAGAATAAAGGGTCTGCTTAGGCAGATGCAAGAGCTGGGGGTTCGATTCCAGGTGTGCAGTGCAAGTTCTACCCCTGGGGTGCACTGAGACTGTGACTGAGGCACCTCTAATCCCAGCATGTGGGAGGCTGAAAAACAGGGAGGATCACTATGAGTCTAATCTGTGTAGTGAGAACCTATAGATCCTATACGAAATAAAATAAAATAAAATAAAATAATCATCTTTGGTGCAACCATTATGGAAAGCAGTGTGGAGGATTCTTAAAAAACTAGAACTGGAAATCCCATTCAATCCAGCTATCCCCCTAGTGGGAATTTTTCCAGAAGAACTGAAAACATCATACCATAGTAATATCTGTGTACTTCTGTTTATAGAAGCTCAATTTGTAATAATCAAATCTTGGAAACAACCAAAATGCACATCCTTTAAAGAATGGTTGAAGAAAATGTGATATTTTTATGCAATGAAATATTACTCAGCTATAAAGAATGATAAGCTGGAAGACTTCATATATAAATGGATGTATATTGAACATATACTCATTAGTGAAATAAACCAGACCTACATGTGTAAATATCGTAGTCTCCCTAATATAAGAACTCTAAATTTTTTTCTTTCCTTACGAATATCAATTGGAAGGTGTGTCATGCCCACACCCTGTGCTCTATATAACTATTGTGAGGACAATATGCAGTGTGTCAACTGTTAAAAAAAAAAGTAATTTTTATTGAAAGTGTTAATGTTTAATTGTTTGATCAATCTTGTATACCTATATCTATTAATCTGAACTGATCTGATGAAAATATGTAATATAACCATTGTTACTCAAAATATTTACTTAAAATAAATAAATACATAAATAAATAAAATAAAGCTGCTCTCAAAAAATACAATAATCATCTTAAATACTTATCAATTATACATTCAAGATATCTATCTATCTATCTATCTATCTATCTATATATATATAAAACCTATCTATCTACATGTTACAGTATCTATAGTACTTTTTCTGGGGGGGACCAGGGATTGAACTCAGGTTCTTGCGTTTGCCAGGCAAGCACTTATTCTACTGAGCTATCTTGCCAGCCCCTCTATAGTACTTTTTGTAAAATATAATAAAATTATTCCAGAGTAATAATAAGACAATAAAATATACAGTATTTTTGACAGAATAATGTGAATGCTTATCACATTACTTAAAAATATGTTTTTATTGAAAGAGACCTTATAAAACTTCTCTCCAGGCATTTCCAGTCAGAACTTTCAATTCATTTAATTTTCATTTAACCTCAATTCATTTAATTATTTTTTCACTTAAAATTGAATTCAAGTTTCATAGTTCAAGGGATTATCTCTGGATGATGAGATTTTAGTTCACTTGTCTTCCTTATCACAAATTGCTGTTTGGCAAAACTATATCATTAATTATTTGAATACCACTGACTGTGATGGTTTTATTTTAAATAAAAATTTATTATCCTGAAGAAAATCAGATGTTCCTATTAGAAGAGTGATGTTTATGTTTGTAAGAATCATAGTTGTACTTATATAACTTAGGAAAATAGGGCAGCAATTCTAAGAATTATGAAAAAAGGATTAAACTTCATTTCCCCTTCAATTAAATAAGAACATAATTCATTACTTTGCTTGGACGTTGAAAAGAGGTTCACTCAACTTTCGTTTCAGGGTTTTTGAGGGGTTGAGGAAGAGGCTCCGTGCAAATGAGGTGAATCAATTCAACAGCCAAATAAATTATTTATAAAGACAAAACCATTAATAATTCTAACTTATCTAAAGTGGGCTCTGCTGTCATCAAAATTATCATAATTAATCATTGTGTTATCATTTGTAATAACATTTCTTACCTTAGGTTTAAGTAATCATACCAGCTCTAATTTTTGAGCCAATTATTTATATAAGGCGACAGAGTTCAAGTTGAGTTAAACTCAATTTTCTTTGATTGTGGTAGAAGTAAGAAACTTGAATTCAATTTTAAATGAAAAGATAATTAAATGAATTGAGGTTAAATGAAAATTAAATGAATTGAAAGTTCTGATTGGAAATGCCTGGAGAGAAGTTTTATAAGATCTCCTTCAATAAAAACATATCTTTAAGTAATGTGATAAGCATTCACATTATTCTGTCAAAAATACTGTAGATTTTATTGTCTTACTATTAGTCTGGAATAATTTTTATTATATTTTACAAAAGTACTATAAATATTGTAACATGTATGTATGTATATATATTTATATATAGATACATATATATAGATAGATAGATAGATATTTCTTGAGCAAAATAAAATCCTCTGAAGACATTATTCCTTTTCTCATTCATTTTACTAAAGCAATGTTTGTTGAGTTATATTTTCAAGTGTTTGCACAAATGTTGTAGATACGGAGATTTACTACAAATATTTATCCTCTGTGTAAGGTGAATAAGTCATTAAAAAATGTCCTAAACACAAACTCATGGCTGAAGCAGTATGATCTTCTGACTCATTTGAGGCATTTTAAAACATCTCACACAGCATTATTGCCCTTGAGCTGTTCTTTCCTTTCATCGGTTGAAATGTCAACCATTAAATCATGTTTTAATTTTGCATCCTCACTTTCACTTTCCATGTGTAATTTATCCATTCCTTCATGGAACTTTATGGCCATGCTCTTTCTTCTGAGAATAAAGGTATGCTGATAACTAAGACATTGAGTAAGGTTATCAGGCCACATTCTTTAATCTCAGTTTCCACGTTTTAAAATACCTGTAAGTGGATACTTAGCAAAAAGGAATGAACTTGTGATCTTGTGTTGCTTTACTCTAGGAGTGTTCTCATGGATCAAGTGACTATTTGTTATGCTATATAATTTCTGTTAATTAAATCCCAGAAAACAAAGCCTAGGACATTCATTTCCTGAATCATTATCTCCTTACATTTTAAGTAATGAGGTCATCTGCCTTTTTGAAATAGCCAACCACTCTTAGTTGTCTGGGGAGAATAAACCAGTAAGGTTATCACACTCTTCTCCCACCTTATGCTGAGAGAACATTTCTCTTTCTTTGCTTAAATATCTTGAGATAAAAACATATTTCTAGTATTTTATGATTAGTTCTTGGCTCAGTTCTTATCTCTTTTGTTGCTGGGACAAATACATGATGCCCAAAATGAAGGAAGGAAGGAAAGGTTTATTTAGCTCATAACTACAGGAGGTTTCAGTCCATACTTGACTGGCTCCAAGGATGAGTGGCACATGGCAGAGAGCAGCAGTTCGTGGAACAGCAACAATGGCAACACAGACAACAGAGACAGTCTGTCTCTCTGTCTCTCTCATATTACATTCAGGCTATCAGCCCCAGGTTGGGCAGAGCACTCACACCCATAATACCAGCAGTACTAGGCCCATAATCTCATCCTTGGCTCACCCACAATCCCAGTAGATCATGAGTTAATCTCAAACTCTAGAAGTCCCTGCCCCGTGACTACATAAGGCTTTGGGGGAACAAGTAGACACAAACCATAACATTTCTTCTTCAGAGGTAACTGTTCTCCGTGTTTTTGTCTATTACGTCTTGTTAATGAAGCAGGTAATACTACATATGGGCTTAGTGAGGAGCTTTTGCAAAGCATAATCTCTCATAAGATTTATCTTTATATTTCCTTGTGCCATTTACAGATATGCATTAATTCAGTTTAAAAGTGTAAAGTTTAACTGATAATATTGTTGTTTAGGAACAGGAGATCATCAAAAGCTATCTTTGAGTAAGTAAGTGTTAAGATATAGAATGATAGAATTCTGTGGTTGGATACATATATGTCAGTGTGAGAAATTTTCCGTACTGTAACTATGAAAGCTTGGTTAAGTATTTGCAGGAAGAAAGTATGCCAGTACTTTAAGCATGCTCTAAAGACTGTCCTGTCTTCAGTCTCATTCACTGTATCCAATAAAGTTTTATTATATTTTGAAGGACCATTAAAATTTGTTTGCTAAATGAAGCAACTTGGAAATAGTTTTTCAGTATCTTTCTATGCTCCAGGTGCTTTATAATGTTAAAATTTATTAAAAAGTATGTTAAATTTTTGAGCAATTCCAAGTTACTTCAAGTGTTGTGAACTAAACCTAGGAGAATGGCTACCTGAGTAGCTCTCTCTGTCTCCCTTTCTCCCCAACTCCAGTAACTCTGACACCTCCTATAGACTGGTTTAACTGCCTTAAAGAGATATATTTTGAATGAAAGTGTGTAGAATATTAATAGAGAATGGTTTAGGAGTCCAGCAAGTAGCATTTTGCCAGAGAGGAGAACCTCTAAAAAATATATCCCATATCTTCCTGTTCTCCATGTATAGGTTTTCACAGATAGAACCTTGGTACTAGATTCAAAAGAATCACATTTTCTTAAACTAAAATATTTCTAAAAGCAATTTCAACTTTCTTAATTTGGAGAAAAGAATCAAAAAATGCATAAGTCTATAGTTCTTAGATAGATTAGGAGAGAAAAATTCTAAACATCCTTCAAATAATCTCAAGAATAATATCTTCTATTAATTGTGATTATGATTCTAAAACACTGATTATTATGCTTTCATTTGTAGTATAAAAGAAGGCGTTTAAAGAATACTTCACTATGTTATTTATAAATTATATGTTAATTTATTATAGTTTGATATCTCAGCTCTTTAGTTCATAAAGTATATTCACTAATCCCTGAAAGTAAATAAAGTCTCTAAGTCTACTTCAGAAATTTATTGAAACATTTGACTTTAATGATCTGATGAAAAAGAAAATTAGAAGTGTTGTTCAAGGTAATTGTTTAAAAGACGAAATCATGTCTTATGCAAATAAAAATGAACAAGTCAAATTGTTTATCAAATTAATTGGTAAGAAAATGCTGAAGATGTTATAGCTGTTTTAAAGGAGAATCAAGAGATAAAAATACATACAAGTGGATCAACAAGGAAAGACACCACACTGTACAATTAGGTACAAAATTGTGGGGTCTGTAAGATAACAGTGACCTGAATTTTTCAGGACCCTGTTCAGTTGCATTTCTATAGGTAGCAATCATTTGCATTACCAGTTTTCTATAATCGGAAATACTGTAAATTTTTTGTGTCTTGCTCTAAAAATGAAGTAAAACGTTTAACCCAAAAAAGAATGAAGACAAAATCTTTAAAATTTTATTTTAAAGAGGAAAAAAGATCAAGTAAGAACAAAGACAAAAAACAAAACAACTTAAATCAGTAAAAATGAGATAGAATTTCAAAACAAGGAGAGAAAATTAACAATGTTTGTTCTATTACATATTGTTATCATCAAGTTTGTTGTTCAAATTAACAGAGATAAGCATTCAAGATTGTTCAAGCAATTGAGCATGAACTCTTTCTTTCAAGAAACTTTAGCTTTCCCTTGTCCTCTTTATTTTTTAAAGTTATTTTAAGGACAGTATAAAAGTAATAGGACATTAGAAACTGTACACATTTCAAAAAATAAATAAAAACAGACTCATATGTGTAAACATTGCATTGTCTCCCTAGTGTAAGAACCCAAAAGAATAAATAAAAACTGAAATATACAACATATATAGTAACATATAGTAAAACAGAAAGAAACTGAAGAACTAAACAATTGAGATGAAAGAGGCCAGGGAGATAGCTCTGTGGCACAAGTGCCTGCCTGGCAAGTGCAAGGTCGTGAGTTTGAGCCCTGGTCCCACCAAAAAAAAAAAAAAAATTGAGATGAAAGAAAATAGAAAGATAGGGAAAAAAGGAAGGGGAAAATCATGTAAGTATATAGTTAAGAGATGACTGTACTACTAATTTCTATCAGCTTTTTGAAAGAAGTTAATGTTTAAAATTTTTGCTTTAACCAAATTTACATACCGATATCTATAATCTGAGCAACTCCACTGAAGACAGCAATGTGCAGTATAACAGCCACTGTTATAGAAACAATCCGAAGTTCAGAAGGGGAGGTAAGAATCCTGTGTCCAAGCCTATGTTTGACAAGTGCATACATGTCTGAACACAGGTTAGGATGGCTGCGGGTCAACACAGTCAATATAAGAGAGAAAAATTTCTTCGAAAATAAAGTGTTTGTTATGTTCCTGGTGTAATCACAAAAGAGGAAACTTGGGACCCTGAAGGACACTAGCAAGCTGCAGATGCCGTCTCAAATAGTTACTAGGACCCACTGTAACCACTGAGGTACTCAGAGTGCCCATGCTCTTCTTACTTCACAGTTTCTTTGCCTTTCACACTAGCAGCACCATGAGCACAGCTGACTGCCCACACCATCTTGGTTCCACGCTCTGACCGTTTCCTGTTCTGCTGAGCTCATGGACCCTTGTGGTGGTGTGTGTAATAGCTGACTCCTATCCTACTTGTTCATGCTGGCAGATCTGCCCAGAACTCCTGAGATGTTCTTAGTAATCATTGTTATAATTTTTAAAATATGGTTTATTACAATATGACTCTGAGGAGAAATCATTCATTTTTAAAAAGACAAAGGGGGTGGCTCTCTGGTTAGCTCAGTGCTTTAAGCACTCACATAGGCAATCCCAGTCAGGCACAGGGGTTGGCGGTTCAGTCCCAACACCCACCGTTAATGCAGCCTGAGCCAACCAAAAACGAACAAACAAACTTCTCAACTTTTGGGCAACCTGCTCAGGTCCCCCTGACAAAAGCTTTCTTTCTCTCAATAAATATTCAGCTCTTAAAAAAAAAATAAAGGCAAAAGTTTTCTAACTTGTTCTGCTCAGAAACAAAAATCTAAGGAGGCTGGAAAATATCCCATGTGGAGGTGCTTTGGGTCTTTTTTTCTTGACTGACAGCAGATAAGTGATCCTAATGACGAAAAGAAAATAGCTGAGAAGTTAATTATGGCTTTTCCTAAACTAGTAACTAACTAGTGGTCACATTTTGAATAAGGATTGTGTTTTTATTTCTCATCCTGCTAGTTCCTATCTTTGTTGTTTGATCATAATGGAGCAGCATTTCTACAAAACACTAAATGAGTCTTCTGTAATTTGAAGTATAGGTCATAAAATTAAATCTCTTTCTAATGAGAACTTTCTTAGAAATAAAGGTGTTTAGGGTTGGGGAGATAGCTCAGTGGTCTAACTGCCTGCCTGGCAAACACAAGGACCTGGTATGCCAGACTGGAACCCTGGACACTCCACGCTGGCCACCAAAACTGGGTACGGGGGTGCACACCTGTAATTTCAGTGCTGGAGAGGCTAAGGGAGATGAATCACTATAAGTCCAAGCTGCATAGGGAGACACTGTATCAACTGGGGTGTTTGGGTATTGCAGTTGTGAGTGTAAAATGTAGTTGTGGGAAGATGTGTTTTCTTTGGAGGGTGTCTAAGATATATTAGAAAGAAACATAATGTAATAATTTGCCATTCAAGTTGGCAAACACTCATCTAGTCACTGTGTTAGGAAACTATATAGAGAAGATAGATTTTGTATCATAAATCACATTTGATACTTGATTGTAAGGTTTGGGGAAATGGCTTTTTCTTTCTTTTGTTTGTTCTTTCTTTCTTTCTTTCTTTGGTCAGGGTCTCACTATACAGCTCAGACTCATAGTGATCCTCCTGTCTCAGCTTCCCCAGCACTGGGATTATGGGCATGTGATGACACCCTCAGTTTTGGGATGGCATGGTGTGCCTGAGTTTGAGGGCTGGCATGGCATGCAGTACCAGGGATCAAACCTGGGTCCTCAAATTTCCCATGCAGGCCATTACACCACTTAGCTAGCTCCCCAGCCCTGGAGACATGTCTTGAGTAGGATTCTGCCACTTGTTGACCGTCTACTTTTGTGAGTATTGCAAAATCATTTCAACTTGTCTGACTTTTTATGTGATATTAATGATACAAGATTGTTGTGAGGAATAAGTTAAATAAAATTGTCGGTATGACTGCCTGGCACATAATGTGTTCAGAAAGCACTGTTGTCATCATTCTACAGAGTCTGGCTAGAATGATACAGAATAACTTAATTCTTTCTGCTGTGATTCTGCCATCACATCCATATACATTCCATACCAGGAGTAAGAACTGCTGCCTGTCACATGGTAACAGAAGCATGTGCTATGGCACATGCTTGAGCCTGAACCCCTGGATTAAATAGTGGAAGGCACAGAGAGGCATGTAGTTGGAAGACCATCAGCTGCTCCGAGGATTCCACCTAATTCAAAGCTTGACAACATCGTCCCATTTCTTTTCTGAGGTACATAGATGATGAGAAGGCCTGTGAATGAAATAGGTGATTCTTCTAGCTCTAGAAATTTAAGTTGCCACAACAGAATCACAAAATAGAAACAAATCCTTGATTATGTTCAGTTGAGCTATTACGATTGAAATCTGTATACCGAGGACCTGTAACACTGGGATAGAATCACCCAGGCACTCATTTTCCTCTCACATACTTTTATCTCCATTTCAGTCCAAAATGACTGTGTTCTCCCCAAAGGGACTGCCTTTCCAGTTTGCCAGTTATGGCACTCCAGAGGCAGTCCTGGACCACAGCTTTGAAGACTGAGTAGCATCCCATCAATGGAATGGGGAATCTTTCCTAGGAGGTTGCTTATGGGTTTCAAGCAAACATGGGCAAAGGTGTAATAATAGAGGACGAACTCCTAAGTATGTTGTTTATCTGAGGCACATTGTATGTGCTGAAAAGTTAATGCTGTTTTTAAAGTTAATTCATGATAATTGAACTGAAGTGCTTTGAAATTGCTGTTGGTCTATTTATGAACCTGCTACCCTCTTTGTCAATTCAGTAAGAGCGCCATTTGTATAAGAAAGAATGGGACACTGGGCGGCATGCACTTAGCCATGGGCGCATCCCTTCTGCTTGATGGGCCTCTTTCACCAAGCACCTCTTTTCTTTTACTCCATCTGCCTTATGGAGTCAGCAGTCCTGCTTGGTCTATTGTCACTCTACTCTGGCAAGGGCTGATAAAACATGTAGTAGCAATGATTCATCACGAATCATATGCCTTGCTCTAAGATTTTGGTCAGTGTTAGCAGTTCAAGTCAGCAAGAGAAGAATGTGTGGAAGGAAGGAATTAAGTAGATGAATGACTATTGACAAATATTTAAAGAAATATGATGCCCAATCTTTGTTAAGATGTGTGATAGATTAATCAGTCTTCTTAATGCTGCCAAGAGTAAATCCTTTACATAAAACTATATATAAGCCCAGTAGTTTCATTTTATGAAGGCAAAAAATTGATAAGTAAATTAATCTTCAAATAAAAGAGAATAACAGAATTATATTTTATTTAATTGACAAGAATTCCAGGCAGGCACTTAAATTGTGATGTAAAATACTACTCAATCAGTTGGAAACTACCTGTAATAAATTAAGTAAAAAGGAGGATGTAATAAGTTTTGGATTTAATTTTTTTCAAATGAAAGAATAAACTACTAGAATAAATATATAATATTAACATTCTAGTGATGTCTCAACACTTTATTATTCATTTCCTTTGCTATTATCTTTGATAAATGTGGATTATGAGAAATTATAAGTTATGAGAAAATTACTTTTAAAATAAATTTTTGAAGTGACTATGTGCCTGTCAAAGAAGTCTTATTTGCAAACATAAGAAATTAGAACATAAGGAAAGTTTATATTAGTGTTTTTCTAATTAGTTACTCAGCCATGCTGCACAAGCCCTCAGAAGGAAGCCTTCTGGAAGTTTTGAAATATGGCACCAAAGTAAGAAACAAATAACCAAGTAATAAATAAGTAACCAAGACCATCTAATTATGTGAAGTTTGGAGAGGGACTGGAAATATAGCTTGATGGTCTAAATGCTTGCCTGGCAAGCACAAGGACTTCGGATTGATCTTTGGTACTCCATGCCATGCCAAGCGCAGGGCTTGCCAGCCTCCAGAGCTAGGCATGGTGGAGAATGCCTACGAGACCCTGTACCAAACAAATAAATGAATATTTTTTTTTAAAAGAAATAAAAAGAAAAGTGAGACAGGGCTGGCAAAACAGCTCAGTGGACCAAATGTCTTCTTCGGCAAGCACAGGGACCAGGGTTAGATCCCAGTCCTTCATGTCACACTGGCCCCATCCGTGGGCTATGCTGAGCTGGGACCAAGTCAGGGCATGGTGGCGCATTCCTCTAATCCCAGCCTTAGGGAGGCTGAAAACAGGAGGGTCACTATGAACCCATGCTGCATAGTGAGACTCTGTACCAAACACATAAATGAATACTACTACTACTACTACTACTAATAATAATAATAATGGTAAAAGGAAAACATGGAGAAACTTTAGGAATATGTGAAGACTTAAAATGTAATTGAAATTGTCTGGTTCCAGAAAAAAAAAAGTAATTGAATTCATGACAAATTTTTATTATGAAAATAAAATCCGATAACATTTAGCAATAGATGGCCTTGCTATGTAAAAAAATTATTTTAAGACATTTGAAATATAAAGTGTTTATAGTAAAGATATTTTTATGAATTCATGGGAAGCTGTGAACACAAACGCAGCTAAATTGAAGAGGGATTTGAAAGTCTCAGGCAAGAAACCTGGCTGAGGCCCTTTCCATCATAATCCACATAAGAGCAGACAGAATGGTGGCAATGGTAGGGACAGGAAGTCTAAATGGCTCTCTATTCCCTTTATTGGACAGTTTGACTTTTTTAGAGCTTAGCTTTCTAATCTGTAAGTTGAAGAAAACAAGAACCCATACCCATTAAAGTTGTTAAATAAAAAATATATTTAAGTGCCTAGAAAATGCTTGCCAAATAGCAACGATTCTGTGAATATTAGCTCTGTGCTTGAATTTGGAATCCCCCTTGGTGATTCAAATTTAATTACTGAAAAGTCTAATGGCTTCCAAAGTAGCCATTTTAGAAAGTGAATTCACAGCAGGGAAAAAAATGGTCTAGCAATTATTCTTTCTGAGAACTCCATGAGCAGGTCTTGGGCACAGTTATGCAATTTAATACCGAAGAGCCGTGGAACAGTGAGTTTTCAAATTTCTATCGTTTGTTTGGGTTCACATTTGACTTTGATAAGTTCACAAGTGCAGAGTTACTTTTAGCTAGAGAACAAGTTGAGTTTTCAGCCTAGCAACTTCACTTTCAGTAGGTTAACTTGATTGGCAGCCAATCCAAGGGAGATATTCAAAAGAAGAATAACAGGTCTGTGGCAAACAAAGACGGAGCTATTGAATAGAAAAATTAGGATGGCATTCCGTCATCATGACATCTACTGGATTTGATTTCCATAATCAGCACCTCAGGAAAAAAAATACGACTCTCTTTTCAAAAGAGTAATAGTTGTAGGGGGAAAGAAACGCTAAAACATTCTTTGTGAAACTTAATTGCCTGAGGTGTTGTACAAACAGTGCTGTCTCTGAAACGTAACCTTCAAGCAGACTGGAAGATTGTGCTGCCTTTCTGTGGGAAGGTGGGTGGTGGGGCAGCGTGCGAGCTCAGCAACGTCCAGGCACCTTCCAGTGGCCTGAAACCGATGCAAAGGCCACAAGCGTCCAAAGGCATAAGTTAGCTCACAGCAGCACTCGTACTGAGTAATAGCCTGATGTCTGTGAGTCTGTCCTCTTCGTAAATCACTGTAGACTAGATTACCTGTTTCCACATGACAGTAATTTTGAATTAATCTTTTCCCTAGTTAGAACAAGATATTCTTGGCTTTCAGGTTAAAAACAAGGCAGCTCTTTTGACTGTAAAATCTTTAATCATCTGATTATGGTCTGGAAAAGAGCTCTGTGTAACATCTTTTCAGACTTGTGTGGTACATAAAAATGGATAGTATTGGACATATGGAGTTGTTCATTTCATAGAATACTAGCTATCAGATGTTCTTAAATAACAGGATGAAGAACACATGCTTAATTAGCTCAATTGTTTGTGATTTACTATGTTGATGCCCAGCTTTTTTTTTTCGATCTCAAATTTAGGATTACTTGAAAATTTGTGTGAAACTTCCTATAATATACAATGTGTGCACATTGTGCTTTAATAAAATTATCATGACCTCCTGTAATACTGCTGAATTCCATCAAAATGTTTATATTTAAAAATATTACAAGGGCCGGCGGTATACCTCAACAGGTTAAGCGCTGGCTTAGGGAAGCCCAGGGACCAGGGTTTGGTTCCTGGCCCCGCGTGTGGAGCAGGCCCTACTCTCGAGTGCGCAGAGCCAGAGGTAGAGCCTGGGCGTGATGGCGCACGCCTATAATCCCAGCACTTGGGAGGTACAGGCAGGAGGATCACTTTGAGTTGGTAGTGAGACCCTGTACAAATAAATAAATAAAACAATAAATAAATATATTACAGATTTTTAAGGATTAAGTCATAGATATTTTGATGGAGCAATTCTGTGGATCACACAATGATCTTTGTAGAGAGATTGAAACCTATATTTTAGGTCAATTATTTGAATGTATAAAAGTTGAAAGTACTGTAGAACTATTGTGAGGACAATATGCAATGTGTCAACTTTAAAAAAAAAAGGGAAAAGAAAAGAGAAAGTAATGTTGATTGAATGTGTTAATGTTTAATTGTTTGATCAATATTATATACCTATATCTATTAATCTAAACTGTTGTGATGCTGAAAATATGTAATATAACCATTGTTAAATTTAAACAATAAAAATATGGATAGAAGAAAAAAAATTAAAAAAAAAAATAAATGTTCAAAGTAAATTATTAGTCCCCCAGTATGACATATTCTATGTTCCAGTTCTTAGGGAGATTGAGGCAAAGAATCAATAGTTAAAGGACAGATTGGACAGTTTATGAAGATCTTTATTTTTAAAGATAATCACAGCACACCTTCAAGTATAATTTTATTATTTTAAGACATAATGCTCAATAATTCTTTTCAATTTAAATGTTTTCATTTATTTAATATTTTATTTTATTTGAATTTTTTATCTTTTCTTGTTTCAGAACTTTTTTGTTTATTTATTTATTTACTTTTATGGCTGGCTCGGCCTGCCCTGAGGGCAGGGCTGGCACAGCATGTGGTGCCAGGGATCGAACCGTGGTCCCTGAAGCCGCCTAAGCTTTCCCAAGCAGGCGCTTTAGACCACTGAGCCATCCTGCCGGGCCCCTATTTAATATTTTTAAAATAGTCTATTAATAAGCTTTGCAAAGTGAACGTTTATTTTGATCATCCCATCATACTGGGATGTAGTGAAGCCAAATACTTGTAGTGTCAATACTAGGAGGAGCTGGTAACTCTGGTAAATTAGAAAGCATAGGCTTCCTGGTAGACCCCTACTACCCAGCTCCTGGGAGTTGTGGCTGTGTAGTAACAGGGGCCTAAGGTGTGCATGTGTCATTGTTTCCCATGGCTGCTGTAACAAATTGCCACAATCTTGGACTAAAAATAAGATTATTTTTAAATCTTCCAGCTGTAGAGCTATAAAATCTGAAAAGGGTCTCAATGATGTGGGAAGAGATCTGCAACTTCAGGAGGCTCTGGGGATCTATTTTTGTGCCTTATCTATCGCCTAGAGGGTGCACACACACTTCATGGCTTAGGACTCTTTCTTTCATCATGGTCAATCATGGCAGATATAGTTTTTCTTACTCTGTATCTGTCTGACAATGACACTTCAGTCTCCCTCTTCCCATTTAAAGAACACTTACGATGCTGCGCTGGACCCACCTGGATGATTAGGATGATCTCTTTCTTTCAAAACAAGTTCATTTGCAATCTTAATTTCATTTGCAACCTTGATTGCTCCTCAACATGTGTATTAGTGAAAATTTTCCAAGAAACCTGGTATATTTTTCAGCCCAAATCTGAAGATCTTAGAAGCAGGAAGATACTGATATAAATGCTTGTCTAACTTTGAAAGCCCAAGAGGTAGGAGCAGTACTGATATCTAAGGGCAGGAGGTTATGAAAGTCTCAAAGCAAACAATGAAAGTAAATTACCATTTCTCTATTTTTGTTTTTTGTTGTATTTAGAGGTAGAGGAAGGATTGAATAATTTTCATCCACATTATTGAAAGCCAGAGCAATCTTATTTCCTCCAAGATTCAAATGTTAACCTTCCAAAGCACCCTCAATGGCCCATCAGAAGTAATATTTTGCTAGTAGCCATGGATGTATGCAGGTATATTTTTCCTTGTGCTTAATTGATGTTTAAATCCATGTTTACAGATTCTAAGAATTAAATCATAGATACTTTGATGGAGCAATTCTGTGGGTCACAGAATGATCTTTATAGAGAGAATGAAGCCTATGTTTTAGGTCAATTATTTGAATATTTAAATGTTCAAAACAAATTACTAGTCTCCCACTATGGCATATTTGTGTTCCAGTCCTTGGGGAGACTGAGGCAAAGGAGCAATAGTTCAAGGACAGACTGGGAAATTTATCAAGATCTTGTATGTGAGGGGCTGGCAAGATGGCTCAGTGGTCTAAAGCCCCCGCATAAGCAAGTTTAGGCAACTGCAGGGTCTGTGGCTCAATGCCTGGCACCACATGCTGTGGCAGCCCCACCCCCAGGGCAGGCTGAGCCAGTCATAATATAAATTTTTTTTTAAAGATCTTATATGTGAATTAAAAATGAAAATTAAAGTAGCTCAAATATAGCTTGGTTGTAGAGTATTTGCCTAGAGTATGTGGCACTCCAAGCTTAGTCCTAAATACCAAAATAATTCTCAAAAAATTTAACACTTGATATACAGAATATTGTAGTGATTTTGGCTGCTAGGGTATATATTTCTCACACTGATTTGTTGCATACCTGACTATTTTATAGTGTAAGAATCATTGGCAGATATAAGCATCATGTGACTTTACTCATGGGTTTTCTATCTAATGGAGAAAATAAAATTTGTAGAGGAATATTTGACTAACACAATACAAAAAACAGTAGGGACTTGGGGAATGATCACTGTCAGCTTATGTAAGATACATCTTCTAAAAATATGATATGAGTAGAAGAGCAAAGTGAAATGTAGTAAAAATTATAATTGTGTATAACACATCTATCAATAGCAGGAATGGATAAGAATATTAGTAGGCTACAAAGGACGAAAGTGAAGACAATGTAACTGGTAGAATGGACTAGTTAAAACATATACTACTGTTCAAGGCTTTCCTGAGAATTCAGTTTGATTTAGGAAAAAAAAATTCACAGGGTAAGTTCTTGAGCCAAGGGAAATAAGGGAATATAATGGTGGTTAAAGATTTAAATTTAGAAATGATCAGAACAGTGGGCTGGCCAGGTAGCTCAGTGGATTAAAGGCCCTGCTTAGGCAGATGCAGGGACTAGGGTTCAATGCCCAGTGTGCAGTGCTGGCCCCACCCCTAGGGCACACTGAGACAGCAATTGAGACTGGATGTGGTGGTGTGCACCTGTAGTCCCAGCACTTGGCAGGCTGAAAACAGGAGGATCACTATGAGTCTGACTTGTGTAGTGAGACCCTGTGCTACATACTTAAAAAGAGATGACTATGATAGTGATAAAGCATAAAGACCAGAAAAATGACTATTTTAGTTTCATAGAAGCACACTTTGAGAAGCCCTATTAAGGTTCTCAAGGAGGGAATGAAAAAAACTGAAAGCTGTTACATAGAAAGGATCGGCTCCCTTGCTGCCTATGAAAAGCTAAGGAGACAAACATAAGGACAAGCCTTCAAGTTTTTATACAAGTCCAGAGGAATCATCTGTGGAGACATAGAGCTGGGTGGGCAGTTGATACAGTTAATAAGGATGTGCTCAGTGCATTTCTTTCCTACAGAAAAGATCTGAGAATAAAGGTCCAGGTGTTAAGAGGTCCCTGCAATACAGTAGTGGAGGCAGTGAGTGGCAATAAAGGGGACAGGAAGAGTGGAACAGAGGGGACCGACACTGCAGGAAGGAGAGAGCTTTAAGACAGGACAGGAAGGATTGCATAGTAACAGATACATTATTTTCCCGTGTAAGGATCATTGGCAGACAAAAAACTAGAAAAAGACACTTCAAGAACTTGTTCAAAGGAGCCAGCATTAGAATTTGAGGTGCAAATGGTGCTAGCTGTCTGCGTGTGTGATGTGAAAGCAGAGCCTAAGCCCTCAAGGCAGACTGAAAACCCAGGTGGCCCAAGGAGGAGGGCACACAGGTGCCTCGGAAAGGTTTATACCGTCAACGCAGCCAAGAAAGGTGTTTGTTTTATGGTCTTTTCATCCCAGGGAGACCATTTTTTCCCTCTATATCCTTACCCTGTTGACCACAACAGATTTTCAGAGAAAAGAAATGAGCATCTGCCTCCAACTAAGCCAATCAAAACTTTATTTTCTAGATATTTGTCAGTGAACCTGAGAAACCCGTTGTCTCTTTCCACAGAAATATGAAGTGATGCCATATAAACTCAGGTTTTGAATGTGCTATACGCATATCCCTAACAGAAGTGAGAATCTGTCAAGAGATGTGGGAAGATAAAGAGAAACAGGCAAGCAGTAAGCAGGGCAGAGAGGAGGACGAGGGATAGAAGGCAGCAGATATGGCCTACTCCCTGCTGGCTTTCCTTGGCTTCCTTCGAGCTCCTTCTGAGATTTCTTTCTTACCCTCGAATTCTGTGATTATGCTGTTGCCTTTCCTGTACCTCCACTCTTTGCTTATACAAGATTGAAGTGATTCTGCTACATTTGAATTACTACATATGGTGACATATAGAGTACTGACTGACATTGTAAAGACCCTCTTCTCTTCCTCAAGCAAAAAGGAAGTAGAGAGAGCAGGTAGTGAATGATTTAGGGAACCAAGAAAACACAAGTGATACTTTGAAAGGCCAATGTTCTTCCCCAAGATTAGTTCAAGGCTCAGCTCAGCGAATGAGTCTGAGATTTCTTTAAACTACCATTTTAGTTAGTGCACCTGCTATAATTTGAAATTTAAATGTCTCTCACACCCCATTGATTGAAGCTTTTGTCTCCAATATAGTACTATTGGGATCCCACTAAGATGTGGGGCTTAGTGAAGGTTGGGAGTTAGTGAGGGCATTCGTGTAAAGGGCATTGTGGGACTCAGTTTTTCAGTTTCTGGCCAGGAGAGGCATGGGCCTGTGCTATTGCTCATGCCTGAGATGTTATATTAGCCTAAAAGAAGTGATCATGTGGAAATGTATTAAAACTTTCAAAAGTGTCAGCCCAAATCAACCTTCATGAAAGTTAATTTATCTCAGGAAGCTGTTATAGTAGTGGAAAACTGAGTAAAGCATGCCCCTTCAATATGTGTCAACTAGTTTTCTATGAATATGCATTTATTTTCTTTTACTTAAAATTATAAGTGTGTTGTATGAAACTCTTGACTTTAAAACCTCTTGCGTCAGGGTTCATATATCTTTTTTTTTTTTTGTATTTTAGGGAAGGGTCTACAGGATGTTCAGGGTCTCACTACTAGATCAGATTCGTAGTGATTCACCTGTTTACAGCCTCCCAAGCCCCTGTGCCTGCTTGTAGGTGCTTTAATCTGTTGAGCTATTTGGCCAGCCCTCATGTATAATTTTTGAAACATGTTAATAGCTTCTCACTGGAAACAAGTACTTGTCCATTTTGTGCAGTGTAATAAAGCCTCATTTGATAACACAACTCTTTACTAAGCTGCTCATAGAGTAGAAAGTTGAAGTCAATCTTTGCAGTAGGATAAGAAAATACTTAGAGAATGCAAATGCATCATTTAAGGTGTTATGACTAGGATGGGGTATTTTAAATGTATTCATAAACAGCTTGGGAGACTCTATTAGTAACAGTTAATTTTCAAAAACTCTTAAATGTCAGATGATAGTTTCAATGCTGTAGCTTTTCTAGATACAAGTATCAATAAATACAAATATTCATACAAATATGGATCACAAAGAAAGAAAGAGAAGTTGCTGATGATTGATAATATGCTTTAGTAGAAATACTTCTGATAACATTCGTGAAGTGCATTTATGGGGAAATTAAGGGGAGAAATGCAAAAGAAGCAGTATAGCCATCGCATAGACTGAGATGGTACTTGACTAGTCTACCCAGTTGGCTTCTCTTGAAGACTTTACATCAAGAACCTTTAGATCCAGTCAAGTCACTAACGCCATTACAGCAATAAATGGTGCTCACCACTCTGGTGCTCTTAAAGTAGAGGTGTTGCCATATAACTCCCATAGTAAGATCATAGACATATGATAATAAGAATAACATACAACGATGATAGTGTAAGTGAACACAGTCAAATAAATGAGCACAGGCAAAGTCTAGCACAACTTTTTTGGGGAATTAAAAGATGACAAGATAAGCCATTATTTCTAAAGCTTGAGAATACAGTAGATTTCTTGATATTGGCCTTAGACAGATTTGCCATCCCATTAGAGCTAACTTTAGTTGAGTTGACTCATTCAAAAACACTTCTGAAGTAGTAAGGTTTTGGCTCTGAAAATAAGTGCACACTTATTCATTCATATCCACACATTGCTTTGTCTTTATTTTGTAGAGAAAAGCAGCCAACATATAATGGGGAGGCCACCATGTCACTCATGTCAGTGTTAGCAGGTGTAAGACTGTCAGTCTTCCCTGCTCTTCCTGCACGTACTCGAGCTATCTGAATCAATTTTTTCCCTCATTGAAACCCATTCCATCATCTTCTGAACATATTGATCTTCAGTCATGCACATACTCATCATACTCTTCATGGTGTTTCTGCCTGCAGGCCTCTCCTTCTCATTATTTTTATATTGGTCACTCTGTCCTCGCAGCTGATACCAATCACACTTCTTACAAGTGCATTTCAAAGGCATTGAGCCTCTAGTGTTTCACTCACAGGAAAATAACACTGACACTCTCTCCTTTGTAACTACAATATAGGTTCACTTGGAAGATTTAATTGGATAGCTAGTTAGCATTTAAAAAAAACTTTCATAAAAGTATTCATTTTCAACTATTCCCAATATTTCCTTTTTGCTGTGTGTACAAGTGAAAAAAAAAAAAACCTAAGAATTGCACATAAAAAAGCACAGCACACAGAACTGTAGCACATCGAAAAAGAAAGGATCTATACTAACCATGACTTGTAATCATGTTCCCTTGGCTGTCATCATCCCAGGGCCCTGAAAAGCGCTCAGTTGGCTGCACATTTTTTAAAAAAGGACCCTAGGGGAGAGCCAAGGGGTGGTCAGAAGCACTTTTGCTGATCCTGTTTGTGACACTGCATTCGTACAAATCTGCACATCTGCCTTGCTTGAGAAGATGATGTTCACTGAGTTTCTAATAGGAATTCTCACAAGATTTTATCGATGTATGGTAACCGGTGAAGACTGATTCTGCTACCTCATCCACTGGGCAGAATCTTGAAGACATTGGAGAAATTGAAAGACAAAAGCAGTAATAGTGGTTGAACCTGGTTGAGATATGATCCCAGCTGCTCCACATTCTACTTCATTGCATTCCATCCTCAGTACCGCAGCTGAGGAAGTTGTGGTTTAGAAACATTACATGTTATATTTCACCAATTTTGAAGCACACATTTTTCACCCTTTACCATCTTTCAAATTGGGCTGTGTCTTACTATTGATGTACCTTATGAAGATAAGTGGAAGTCTTCTTTTATTTTTCTGAGTGGCAGATAAAATACAGAAATATCTTATGTTCAAAGGTGGCCTGAATTTCACAAACTATGGAACTTTCTTCAAAGGCAAGGAGTTCTAAAACCTTGCTATTCTAACCCCAGGTTTTAGGGAGAGCAGTTATGCTGGTGAAACTCAATCCATTCAGTGACACCACATAGGGGCATAACCTTGGCATTTCTTCCAGCTTTCAGTCTTTCTGCTTCTTATATTTGATATGAAGATGAGGCGAAGACCTTGAAGTCTCTTTGCATTTTCTTTGTTTTTAGACTCGCATATTCTCTGAACATTTTCAACCTGGGCTCTTACAGTCCTGAGCAGTCTTTGAATATACAAGTTATCCTCCCAGGATTTCCAACCTAATTAATCAAAGACAAGGCAGTCATCTCTTTGCTTAAGGACTGATAGTATTCTGTTACACATTAAGGAAGGTGCCCCTGAAGACATTTATCTTTCTTTACTTGACTTTCCCAATGAGAAGGGAGAGAGTGAGAAAAGCAGTGTGTAGTTTCTCCTCTTCTCAGTGTCTCAGCTCCTCTGCGCAGCCCCTCGTGTTCCCTGCCTCCTGTTTTAGTAGCACTTCAGACTATCTACCAGTCTGTTTTACAGACAGTTTATTGGCTGTGATGCTGAGAAACATGCAACTTATGTTTCTTACTTTTTTCATGCCATATTTTTCTTTCCAAATTAATACCACAAGTGGCAACCATTTTAAAAGTGGGAACTTGTCAAGAGAACTGGAAAAAAATATCACCCAATCCCAGGCTTCTATGATAGGCTGTTAATGAAATATTTTGGTATGCTGAAACCTCAATTTAACACTGGCCTGGGATGTGAAACTGTCTTGTAATGAATAACTTTAAGCCACAAATCTCTACAAGCGTTCCTGAAGGTAATTGAATTCTCCACCACCAAACCATGTGCCCGCTTGTACACATAAGCTTAAACACTTAATACTCTCCTTATCTGTAACCAATCTCATGTTGGTGGTAACGTCAAAGTTTTTAGTGACCTTTGGTAAAGGTGAATACTTGCCTTTGGAATTTCCATGCAGCTGGTTGTCTGTCATAAAATATGCATTCTTAAAGCAGAAACTAGATGCCAAATTCCATAGTCCTGATAAAAGTTTTAAAATCACAAGATTCTTCTTGATGACTTGCTAATGATATATATATATATATATATATATATATATATATATATATATATACACACACACACATGTGTGTGTGTGTGTGTGTTTTCATTTATGTATTTGGTACAGGGTCTCTCTATGCAGCTTGGACCATGGTGATCCTCCTGGTCTAAGCTGCAGCAATGACCTTACAGGCTTGTGCCACCATGCCCAGACTCAGTCTCTGGCTAACCATGCCCTGGGGGCAGGGCTGGTGTGACCTGTGGGAATAGGGATCAAACCCTGGTCCCTGCACTTGAATAAGCAGGCGTTCAGTCTGCTGAGCTATCTTTATGGCCCTAACTTTTCTATTGTAAATAGCCACTCCTCCAGACTTCATACCCATTCTTTACCTGTTGGTTTTTGTTTTTGTTTTTGTTTTTGTTTTTTTAATTCCAGTCTGCAAATAGAAGTCAAATTCCCATTTAAAAACAATTTGGGAAGGTTCCAAACAGAAGTTTCTTCCTGACTCATTTTCCTCCTGCCTGGCTTGTAGTTTATCATCACTTGTCTTCCATCCCATTAATGCTCATCAGTTCTTTTGTCACCTCTGTTGAGAAATGTGATTGAGTGATTAGTCCAATTTTATGCTATTACCTAACACATCACACATACGCAATTGAAACAAACTGCTGCTGTATATAGACTCGCCTGAATCTGTATCTAAGTAATTTCTCACAAAGGGTTGGTGTGAATGTCACTCCTTCAGAAAAAAAATAAATAAATAAAATAATGACAGTCACATAAGTTGTGGGACTAAGTGCAAAACTTGCAAGCTACAGCTTGGAGGTGAGAAAGTCAGTCTCCTCTACCCACAGTTGGCGAACTGGTGACGGCCAAAAGATCAAACCAGATGCCTGGATCAGAATTAGGCAAGGGCCAACAGCTGAGTGCACTGTGGGGCTGACAGCGCTGAGGCTTTAGTACATGCCAGCCTTGTTTTTCTGTTCTCATATGCATGCTTCTTCCCAGCGGAAGAGACTCAGTTCTACAATCCCAAAACACAGCTTGGTAGTGACAGTGGGCTAGGGCTGGCCCTCAGAGGCACTGAGGCCAATAGATGCAAGGAGGTAGATCACACTGGGAATGGGATGCAAAGCTTCTGATGCAGGCTCGTGTGGCCAACTCGACTCCACTGACACCGCTCAGAGATGAAAGGATTAAGAATCTCAAGCTGGTGACCACAGAATATGCAACTCCCCTGCAGCTGCACTGATTACCTGTCCATCAAGTCCATCCCTGAAGATAATCACGCTTTCTTTTGTGAACCTCATACTTTGATTATTGCATTTTTGCTTAATATTTCAAACATTTATTCACAATGCATATATATTTAAGCATTAGTTGTGAGTCATAAAACATACTAATGGGAACAGTTTTCAGTTTATCTGTTATACACATTTTTTCTTAGTTGCTTACTGGACCTAGAATTTTTTAAAAATTTTGGATAACCATGAGAAACAAAAATAAATAACTCAAGAAATAATTCTTGAGCATACATTCTATTTTTAAAATTGAAGGATGTCATATTTGCACACATAATGTACTAATGTCTGCTAGAGAATCATAATGTCTTGCAGGTTTAAAGATTGAGGAAGAGAATAATGAATTGGACCACTGTCACTTTGATCATTGCACGGTGTTGTAAATCCATGGTTTTCAAGCTTGACTAGGGTTACAACTGAACCTGTGAATTATTTTTAAAACTTATGCTTCAGCTTCTTATTCAGAGATTGTGGTTTAACTGGCTAAGAGATGGGACCTGGTTATTATTGTTTTCCAAAAGCTCGGAAGAAGACAGAGAGATGAGGGAAAGGGGTGGTGTTGACTGCCAGTTTGAGCATCCATAGAACTTGGTACCCATGGGCACACCCTAGGGCTTGGTCTTCTCATTGCCAATCAGCTGCTGATTTTTGCTTCTCAATTTTTTTTATCTTTTTTTTTTTTCTTATTTTTTAGCTGCTTCTGAGAAGCAGTCTCCCAGAAGCAAATGTTGTCGGAGCCCAAGGCTTAGCTGCAAAGCTTTCTCTGATGTAGAATTAGAAATTCTAGATCATCTCTTTTGCCACATTCTATTTGTTGAGTAAGTCGATACATTAAGACAGAAACTGGATTCCCCCTCTTGTTGTTGGAGGGTCAGCAGTACATTAGAAAAGAACATATGGAGTAGAAAATATTAGAGATATTTTTATTTTAATTTTTTATTGTTTTGTACAGGATCTCACTACACAGCTAAGATTCTTAGTGGTCCTTCTGTTTTCAGCCTCCCAGCACTGGGATTACAGGCATGCACCACCACACCAGGGTTTGGCCACAGGCTTAGCATGCCGAAGGACAAGGACAGTGCAGCATAGGATACTGGGATTGAACCCCTGGGCCTGTGATTGTCTCAGCAGGTGCTTAGGGCGCTCAGCTACCTTGCTGGCTTGCAAGGTGTGGCTTGCACATCTGAGATCCTGTTTTCACTCACTCTAATGCTAGAATCTATAACAAGCTCAATTAATATTTGTTAAACAAACGAGAGAAAAATGACTGTTTCACTAGTTTTCTCATATTTCCTGTCTTTTATTCTCTAATACAAATACACTATCAGTGAAAAAAAATTATTATTACTATTATTGTCATTTCTTTCATAATAGATAACAATGAAATAAATCAATGACAATATATTTTTCCAGATTAAAAAATAAAAATGTATGGACAGCGAGATGGTTCAGCAATCTAAAGTGCCTGCTTAGGCAAGCTTAGGCAGCCACAGGGACCGCGGTTCAATCCCCAGCACCACGTGCTCTGCTAGCTCCACCCCCAGGGCAGGCTGAACTGGCCATAAAAATAAAATAAGATAAAAGCATAATATAAGTATACTTTCCATCGTACAAAGTACCTGTCTCATCTTGGCTAATTAGTCTTGCTCAAAACTATATATTTGAAAGAAGATTTGAAAATTAAATGTTACACAACATTGACTTGTAAGATGATAGCACACACTGCTACATCTACCAATTGTGAAACTATTTTCTTGCTACCTCTGCTGATATGGGAGAGGGTTGGCAAGACATCTTTAATATTGTTCCAGAAGAAATAGGGAACTAGAGAACATCTTTACATTTCAAGTTTTTCGGCTGGAATATAACTATGACAAAGAACACAGTCTGAATCTGCTTTAGCTTGGCTAGAGAATACATTCCTCACATATTCTCTTTGACTTTGGCAATTTTGTATTTCAAGATTTTCCCTTTGGCTGGCAGATTTTTCTGCAGAAGAATGTATCCTTGATGAAAATGAGATCTTAATAAAACCTTAACTCAGATGATGCAAAATTAAACACATATTCCACTTGTTTAAAAAAAGAAAGAAAAAAAAGAAAAAGAAAAAAATTGTGTTAACACCAAATCCTAAAAGATAAGTTCACTGAAATTGCATGGCCAGAGAATACTCAAAGAGGACAAGTGGCCAACGAGATAGCTCAGTGGTCCAAAGTGCCTGCTTGGTTTGATCCCCAGCACCACATTCTGGGCCAGCCCCACCCCCAGGGCAGGCTGAGCTAGCCATAAAAAAATAAATAAATAAAATGAAACAAAATAAAGAGGACAAGCTATGCATTTAAATAGAAAACACTTCCTTTATAATATTTTTTCTTGCATACTAAAGTACCTTTTTATTATAAAAACTATAAGTCCTGGAGGGATTCAGTAGGTAGGTCAAGTCCATGGCCCTTATCACTATTAGCATATATTTTTCTGGATCTTATTCTCTGCAGAATCCTGAATAATTACATGCACTGAGGAAACTTTCCTGACATGTTTCCAGAATAGAACTGTTAAGTAGCTTCAACTAATAGTTTATGCCATGCACAAGTTATGGCACATCTCTAAAGGGCAAGGGATATACTTTATCTCTTCTCTGTGATTTGAATGGATATAAATGTTACAGATATTTTACAAATAAGGTGCTGGGGAGATAGCTGTGCGGCACAAGTGCCTGCCTGGCAAGTGGCAAAATTACAAATATATACTATAGGCCATGAAATGTAGGAATCAATATAATGTTAAATGAATAATTATTCTAGACTCTCATTGAATTCTGTGCTTGTATTTTTTTCTGGATTATTAAGAAGGTTCTTTCTTTCTTTCTTTCTTTCTTTTTGTATTTTAGGGAAGAGTCTACAGGGTGTTCAGGGTCTCACTACTTGATCAGACTTGTAGTGATGCGCCTGTTTCCAGCCTCCCAGGAGCTGGGGTTATAGGCATGTGCCAGGACTCCCAATCTTAGTTGCCCTCTCAGCATGCTCTAGGGGCAGGGCCAACATAGCAGGCGTGGGGATTGAACCCCTGGCTCTTGCGCCTGCTTGCAGGCACTTTAATCCACTGAGCTAGTTGGCCAGCCCTATTAAGAAGTTTTAATGTTAATTTCTTTTTCATGAGCACATAATTAAGATTTTATAAGATTTTCGCTACCAACTGAGAAAGATGATTTTTAAGTTAAGAGTACTAATGCTCAAGGGTGCTTTTAACTAGGTTGTTTATAATGAAAGAAATGAATACTAATGAATATCTTGTCATGAGCTTTATAAAGCAAAATATTAAAAATTAGCTCTTCGATATCCTCATACTTTGAATTTAATTCTTTAGTTTGAAAAAATAATCTACTGAAGTATTAGTTTTTTTTTAAAGATTTCATTACTCTATATTTGTTTATTTTTATGTTGATTTTGTTACCACAAGTAAAAATCTCCCACTCTGTATTCTAAGATATAGATAAGTTATAGAAAATAAAAGTTTTACTAAACCTACTTTATTTAGGCTTTACTAAGCATACTAGCACATACACATATACACATTGAATACATACAGATGTTGGAGGCATATTTTATGTCAAGGGTCAAGGCTTAAATATCTCAGTTGATTAAACTTAATGAGGATAAAGCATTTGAGACACTTGAATAGATGTTATTCATAGTTCCAGTGATTATATGATAATTATAAAATGTGTGACCAAATAACCTTTATCTAGGAAATTCCCTGAAGAGGGGGAAAATCAAGTTTTATTGTACTATGATATCCTTTAAAATGACTCCTGAAGTTGTACTAATAATGATTCTGGAAAATGTTAGAAATGTAGTTTGCCCGTGGAATTGGGCTGGATACAAGTTTGTATCAAGGTCAAGAATGAAACCACTTTGCTCAGCAAGAGTAATACCTCTGTGGCAGTGGCTGAGAAGACATGCACAAAGCATCTTTCCTTGAAATTCTTCACATTTATGTTCCCTTCTAGCTCCTTATTCTAAATAGAAACTATTTTACCCTTCTCTGAAGTCCATCAGGTCTACATTCTGATGCACTGGGGAAAATTTGGTCTGTATTTTTATGTACCTTTAGGTCTTAATTTATTTAAAATATTGGCTCCATTTGTATAAATGTGAAGGAAATGTCCTGTTACAGTTGTCTACTTCATAAGAATGACTTTTGATGTTCTAGCCTTGCTCTTGGGTTTACATTTTTATAGTATGATGTCCCATACTTTTATAGTATGAGACCTTAGAGATCAAAGACCAAGGGTAGACAACATAGCTCAGCAGAATGCTTTGGCAAGCTCAGGGGTCAGGGTTCGAGCCCCAGTCCTGCACACCACACCAGCCTCACCCCCAGGGTGTGCTAAGCCAGTGAACAGGTCTGGGCATCATGACGCAAGCCTGTAATCCAGTGCTGGGGAAATTGAAAAGAGGAGGACCACTATGAGTCCAAGCTGTATAGTGGGACCCTGTACCAAATACGTAACATGGAAAAAAAAAAGAAAGAGAGAAAGAAATCAAATGCCACTCCAACACAGAATGCATTATTTATAATGACCATGGAAAATCAGCAGGAGCTTTGAACTTTAAAACCGCATGTCCTACACACTGTAATAGAAAGGTTGCCTGCCATCATGGGTATTTCACTCTTCAGAATTGCAGATTGAGATTAGGGATCAGGAAGGAAAAGGATAGGAGACAATGAGTGGAGCATATTTGAGTCTATATGGATATTGGTGAGAAGCAATGTTTTAGGTGGCTTTCAGATATTAAGAAAGAACTTTTTGAATGGATGGCATCATAAATTCAGTTAGTGGAAAATCTGTTGTAATACGTTTATCAAGAGGTTCCTGGAGGAATACTTTTGAGGATGTTTCTATGAGGAGTGAGGAAGAATTAACAGAGGTTGCACTGTGATGTTGGTGGAACAGAGCTTGTGCCAGTGGTGCTGGGAGTTCTCAAGCCGAGCAAGTCTTTCAAAGTTGTTCCGTTTTTGAAACAAAGGGACCAGGCTTAGCCTTTATAAAGCTTATTCCCCAAAGCACGTCTTTCAGTCATTAAATAAAAAGCTGTCTCTCAAAAGAAGGATGATCTTCTCAGTCAAGGGCCATTCCATATCAAGAACTCAGCTGAGAGACCTAAAACGATAACATCCCAGAAATACAGCATATGTACTATGGGCGTAAGTGTGGAAAGGTAATGCAGATGGCAAAGCAGAGCTTTCGAAACTATTAGTATAACTTAATACTCCAGAAAGCAGAAACCTACAGCCAGAAAGACGAGTGAAGAAATTTCAGATAAAGCGGTGTGGGCACAGGTCCTTAGCTAGAATAAAGTTTGCATTGGTGAAGGAATGAAGAATTTCCAGAAGACCACTTTTTTTTTTTTTTTTTTTTTTTTTTTTTTACCATAAGAAGAATATAATAATGTGTGTGAAAGTAAAAAAAGCGCAGGGACCATGGGGATGGCTCAGCAGTCTAGGGGTGTGCCAAGTCAAGCACAAGGACCCCAGTGCAATCCCAGATACCACATGTCATAACCCCAGCACTGGGGAGGCTGAAAACAGGAGGATCACTGTGAGTCTGAGCTGCATAGTGAGACCCTGTGCCAAATGCATAAACTTAAAAAAAAAAAAGCTGAGATATTGAACTGGACAAGGAAAATGAAACTTTGGCTTAGGTGTGATGCAATAAATATAAAGAGCAACACATATTTTCAAAGCTCATTCGAAGGTAGCATCAACAAAATGGTAATAAAATGCATCACGTGAGATGATCAAATATGTGTTGTACAGTTTTTACTTGACAAACCACGTATACAGTAGTGTTATTTATTAAGATGGGAATATCAGAGAACAGGCTTTGGAAGACCATTATTCAGTTACTACAAGTCAAAATGCAAGTAACACACATCTGCTGCAACATTTGGAACTTTAATTTCTCATTTCCATCACTAAAACAGATCACATTTCCTAATAAGTAGTAGAGTTTCTGTAGAGTACCACAAGAGAAGCAGTCTAACCATGGAGACACTGGCACATGCGAGCAAATACACATGAGCTGAGATGCCACCATGCTCTTCAGATTCTTCTTGTTGCTCTGAAAAGAGATTATATTACTATAGACTTCCATCACACAAACACTGCTCATTCAATTACTCGGTCAGTTGTTGTCATTGTGTCTACAATTTGCTAGATACTGTGCCAGGAAGTGTAGTGCTACAGAAAGAAACCCCAGATCTTCTTATGAAGCTTACAGCCTCATCAAAGGAAAGAGACAGTAAACGAGCCAGTGACTATACAAGTAAAATCATTTTAAAATGATCAATATATAAGAAATAAGAGGGCATCCTGGATAAGTGCCAACTATAAGGAGTTGCAAAATACACCCGATGGTAGGCCCTGGAGGTGAGGACATAGTAAACAAGACCAGAATTTGAAATGTAATAAGAAATCATTGTGGGATTTCTCAAAGATCTTTTAAGAGAAAGACAAGAGAGAATTCAGCTTTCTGAAGTGGGAATGGAATTAGAATGTTCAAGAACCGAAAGATCAGTTTAAATTGAAAGATAGTAAGGGGCAGCACAAGGGTCAAGAAATGAAAATAAAAGACTTGATATGAGTTTTTTGAAAGATGTAGGGGTGGCCCCTGATTGGTAGAAGGAGCATCACAAGGCCACAGAAAAAAATATGTGCAGCTAAGTGACACAGTATAATTTCTACTTTCCAAAGATGGCCAGGATCTTCTGTTGAAAGGGATCTTAAAGGGACACTGGGTGAGGCAGTAAGTAGTGGTTCTGGGGGACAAGGCCATTGACAGAGACTCCAGCTCAGACTGGGATTAAGATAGCAGCAGTGGACATGGAGACAAGAAGGAATTGGATTATATTTTGGAGACAAATCCAGTAGGAACTAGTTATAGTGAAGTTCTGTATATCTTGCCTCCATTTCTAACTTGAACAAAAGTGATTTATAAGAGTCTGATGAGAAATATTCTTTGGAAAACATAGTATTTTCAAAAGAGATCAAATACTCTTTTGGAGATAATAAGGATGTTAATTCGGTTTAGTCTAAGGATAAAGGAAATCATTTTGAATTGTACTAATGAATTTATGAGTCAGTAAAGAGGAGTTACTAATTAATTCTGTGGGGCTGGGTGGAGTAACCTGAGGAGACAGAATAAGAGAAAGAATGCGGTTCAGGACCCAGCTCAGAGAAACTGCAGTACCTAAAGGCATGCAGAAGAGGGGAGCTCAGCAAAGGCCATCCAGGTGTATATGCATTTCCCCCTCCTCTATGATACGAGTGTCTAAAGAGAGTCTTGGCTCCTGCTACATGTGGTAAGTCATGATGTGGGATTCATTAGTAGGCTTAGTTAGAGCAGGTTTAGGAGAAAGGAAGGAACTGGAATTTAATTGCAAGAATAAAGGAGAGAATTAAATACAAATGTCAGCATAAATCAGTGTTTTGGTAAGTTTATTGAGACAGTGGAGCAGAAAAGGGCAGTGGTCAATAAAGAAGACTGAGAAGACTAGAAATCAGCTTTGTAGAGAGCAGACTTTCATGCTTGTTTATATAGAAAAATCTAGACACAAGGAGGAAAACGTTGATGCAGGAGAGATTATATAATTGTAGCAGTGACATCCCAAAGAGATAAGTTGGAGAGAGAATTGCAGCCCAAGGAAAGGGACAGACTATGTGAACACAGATGCAAAGAATGGCAGGCTTAACAGTGGGAAGACGGAAAATATCCCTGCCACTTTGCATCTATTTTCCCAGCATGTACTATAGGCAACGTGAAAGGCAGGGGAAATTTAAAAGGCCACTGTGTTGAGACGAACACAGAAGGCCAAAAGTATAAATTTTCCATCTCTCATAGAAAGTACAGGAAGGCAACACTCTGGTTATCACTAATGAACTATATTTTATATCTAGGAAAGTATGGAACAACACAAACTAGGACAAATAGTAAATGTTGATGGCAGAAAGTTCTGGAATACTAACCATGGTCGTACAATTCTCTAATTCAGCCTGGTACATTTTCTTTACACTTCAACACAAATAACTATTTTAGTCCTTGAAAAGTTGGATACATGTACTACAGTTTTGTATAGATCTAACTGAAGAGAAAGTTTGTGAGTCTAACAAGATGTTCAATATTAAGATGTGTGTGTATGCGTGTGCATATGTGTGTGTGTGCATGTGTGTGTAACCAAGAGAATATTTTTTAATGGAAAAATTCAATTTGCTCTTTTCCTCCCCACAAATAATGGGTTACCACCCCTTTTAAAACTCTTGTAGGGCAGCTTGTAAAATATATTTAGGGCAGTAAAATTCACCTAGGATGATCTTGTATATCTGTATTCTCAACTGATTTTCCCCTTTCAGCTGTGCAGAATGTTAATTGTGTGAAGGTCACAAGGGGAAAGAAAACCTGCCCATGGAAGCATTTCTGAGGGCAGATTTTATCCTGCTTGATAAAATGCCTGTTCTACAACATAAGCTATCACTGTGAAAACAGATCGTTCCTAGCCTATAGTTTCTCTGACATGGGTGTTTGCACCTCTTTAAGTAGGAAGGAAGGTCACTTCTGGCTCAAAATAGTGCTCTCTTCCATTTTTATTGTCATTGCTTGCTTATTTAAAAATCCACAGGAAGGAAACTGAGCCAAGATTTGAATAATTACAGGAAATGGAGTTATATGCTAGAATTTTCTACCACCCACAAAATATGTTTATACATCTTTTCCTTTCTTCTGGGTTTGTCATTGAAGGATGCCTTTTTTTCTGTGCAATGAGATTTCTTTTATTAAGATCAGGGACATTTTTAGTTCCATGCATTTGCATAGCTTACGTTCTTAAATTATAAAAAAGACCTTGAGAATTTAAAATAATACTTTGTTGAATGCAAGAAAGAATAAGAATTTAAATACTATGGAAATTTGAAATTGAGAAGAACATATTTGGAACATCTTAATATTTTATTCAAGTTTAAGATATTTTTGAGCGCAGAGTTATGAGTTACAAGGTGATTCAGATGGAAGGTTAGCTTCAAGTCAATTTAACTTTTCACAAATAGAAATCTGTATCCTCGGGAGAAGAACGAATACCTAGAAAGTTGACATGTATCCTGGTAAGTAAAGTGAAGTGGCTGTGATTGTATATTTTAAAGGTTTATGGACTAGTTCCAATTTGCAAAACATTTTGGAGTCTTCAGTGATCTTATTAAAATGCAGACTCACACACACTGTGTCATAATGAGATGCATTTAAACGCAAACTTCACATGCCTGCAAGCCTGTTACTCTCACTCATCTACAAGAGGGCTTAAAATACAAAATTCTTGGTTTTTTCCTAATATTTTATGCTTAGTTATTAGAATGTCTTGTGACTGCTTAACTATTATCTTCATCATGCAAAGATAAAGTATATGGATGTTCTTTGAGAATGTCACTTTATAAATTAAAAAAATGTACCTGTTATTAATGTAGAGCTGCCAGTGTATATTTATAATACATGATATTTTTCTTTGCTCCTTTAGAATGATTGATTTTTGTCTCTCTGTAGCTTTTATGGTTAGATTGAGTGATGATTTTCTCTCTCAGAGGTATCAGTGGGAGCGTTTCCAACTGCCCCAGGCAGTCATATGCTACAGCTGGCACATATTTAAACTACTTCCCCAAATAAGTGCATAATTTTGTCACCTGGTGATAAACAGTGAAGAGCTACAAAAGGAAAAATTGCAAGAAAGTCCTATTTTTACTGAGCTAATGTTGTAGCTCTGGCAATTAGACTTTTCAAGGTGATGAAGACATTTTCTTACAAGTTAAATAACTCAGCAAATTCCAGCAAGATGCAGCAAAACTCAGAATGCTATTTCCTACCAGTGCATTCACATGCCTGTTAGGCGTGGACAGTCAGATACTGAAGATGACATCCAGTGTATCCTCAACCATTACAACGCTTTCATTTTATTGAGACAAATTTTCTGCTCTAGTTCAGGCTGGCCTCAGTTACATAGAAACACTTCTGCCTTGGGCTTCCTGAGTGCTGGGATTGCAGACATGCACTACCATACCAGGCTAAGAAGATTTTAAAGCAAAGAAAATAATACTGTTTACTGAAGAAAGTTTGAAAAAGATAACAAGTAAAACAAAAAAAAATATTAAAAATGTGAAGCAAATCATTGCTCAGAATGTCACCCAAAATGTATGAGAAATAATAGATAAATTTTAACTGGTGATTTTTAAAATTTTATAGTTCAAGTCTTAGCTCTAATTCATTTGTTGCTACTTCATACATGGTCATGATGAAGTAAGGTGTATTTATTGAATGAATTAACATCTTATAAATGAGTTAAGTAATTGATGAATCAGTAAAAATATAGATATCTACTCCAAATGATATTTGAGAAATCAATTTAAAGTTTTATAATTTTTATGCTTTTAAACTTACCCCTCTTCTTAATCATCTCATCAGCACACATCTCTGCTCCCAGAGAAAAATAGGAACAGAACTCACACTTGTGCCTGCCAAATCATCACCTCATGTGATCAATGGCCTTGCTTTTCCAATGCTGTCTTCTCTGTAATACCCATTGCCTGCTTTCATAACCCCTGCCACTGTCATCTCTATTTTAGGGTCCCCAATTTCTGCCTAATAAATTTGGCTTCCAACGTGAAATTATACTCTCACTGGATGGATATATTTATACACATGCACACACACAGACACATACACATGTGCACACTTTTTACACACACACACACACACACACACACACACACACACACATACACACACAGGCACACTATAATGCATCCAGCACAAACATGTTTGTCCACATGGAAAATGCTGAAATTATCTGCTGTATTTTTCCCCCTCTGTCCTCACAAAATTACACTCTGTTGAAATTCACTACTTTGGCTCATGCAGCTTGACCCTACATCTCTCTACAGAGAATTGAGCTGTCAGCCTTGGATATAACAGAATAATTTAGGTGATGAGATTCTATTCTGTTTCTTCTCTGAAGATCATACTCAAAAATATTACTTTCTACAGGGATAAACCTCAAATTCTGTAAGAATAGTAAGACTAGAGCCTCTCTCAAAATAGCATTTATAAGATAAGTGAACAGTTTACACAATAAATTTGAGGAGGAAGTTTCAGAAACGTCAGTAACAACAAGACAGCTAAGGCTTCCTGAGGCACAGATTTAAAGAAATGGGTTTTTTCTTAATTCTAGGTAATAATTAAAGAAAATTACCTGTAATTATTATTATTATTATTATTATTAATTATTAGAGGAGATAAGAAAATAAGATGCTGAATTGAAGATCACTGAGAAGTATTATTTCTAGGAAATATTAATTCATAACCTGAGATTCAGAAAAAGGATTCATAGGCAGTATTTTTCTAGAGGTATCTTCAGAAAGGTTCAGAGGAGCCCAGATTGTATAACCCACGAATACGCTCTCAGTTGGTGGTTAATATAGCTTGTCCAGCTGGACCAGCTGATTTTCAGGCAAAACAACAACAACAACAAAAAACGAATCCCTAGAAAAATGAACTTAGAGACACAAAGTTTCTGTAAAAGTTAACAGGAGTCCAAAATAATGTCAACTTTTTGGACATCCTAAGGAGTGTGAGCAAATAACCCAGTCAACATCAAGTTTGAATGCAGATTCAACATTGGTACAAGTGAAACATTTGAGGCTTTTAGCTGTTTGTTTATCAAAGCTAAATGAAGCAAAGTTTTAGGAATTCGGTTCTCATGGAAATTGAAACCAACACATCAGAACCTATTCAGTGTCTTTTCTTTTTAAGTATGAAGTTTACAAAATTAGGCCCAAGGCTTTGGCATGAATTGTTAGAAATAAGAAAGCCTGCTGTTTAAATTTCAGAAACTTGCTGGTAGATTTGCCTCTGAGTACAGAGATGTGCCCTAGATCATTCCAAGGCAGTAAGAGCCATACGAACAAGGGCAGAAATTAACTCCAGGTGGAATACTAACAACCAGGACCAAATGTTACTATCACCTGGAAAGTGTTTCTATAGAATCCGCCTAGGGCTCCATCCTCAGAAATTCCCAGAAAATTGTCTGGGATGGTACCAGGTCATTGGTACAGTTTAGCCTGTGCTTCTCATGTATTTCTCATGTACAGTCCGGATGGACAGATACTGGCAGTTTAAATAATGGAGATGAATCATAATGGGTTTGTTACAACTGTATGCAAGATAAATTGTGTGAGAATACATTCTAAAGTTCTACTATTTTCTTAGTACTCAAGACCTATGGAAGCAATGTAGTACCAATCCCAAAGCAGAAAGGATTTTTTTTTTTTTCGGTGCTGGGGATCAAACTCAGCACCTTGTACTTGCCAGGCAGCCACATACACCACTGAGCTATCTCCTCAGCCCAGGCAGAACGTTCTGAGAATCAAGGTGTCTGGAGTCAGAAAGAGAAGGCTCTAGAGCTAAACTCTAGTCAGTCTTTCTCTATAGCCATATGTCTCTACCTTAAAATCTTCAACAGCACTTTTGAGGGGGAGGGTAGGCACAACACTTTACAGAGCGGGCCAGGTAGTCAACTGGGTCCTGCTCAGGCCCATTTGTAAGGACCACTGCTAGTGAAGTCCTTGGAAACCCAGAAACACATCTGTGGGGGCAGAAATGGCTGTGGATTAGTCTAGATCTCAAAGGCATCTCTTGACAGAAGTTGCAGTTTTATCGTTTTTCTACTTTCCTCTCGTTAACCCTCAAAACTGAGAATTCAATCCATGATCACTAGCTGTGCTACAAGACTTTCTTTCACTTCTTCTTGTTCATTGAGTCACTATTACTTTTGAGGTTGAAATTCTCCTTTAATGTGATGTTAGATTTGCAGGACTACAATGACTTCTGTTCACCCAAACTTTTAACCCTATTTCTTTTGAGAGAGTTGTTAGCTTCTCAGGCTAAGGAAGCCTTACAGCCTCTAGAGAGGTCTCTTCCCTTTTTTTCTTTCCTTTTCTCAGTTATTTTCTTCTCCTTTCCTCTGCTTGCCTTTCCTCTTCTCTTGATTCATTTTTATAAGAGAATCTTGCTATGTGAACCTCTTTGCTCACCTTCCATACAGCTTGGGCTACAGGTGGACAGTGTTGTGTTTATCTAGATTCCTTTTTTAATTTCTTGTGTTAGTGCTTTGTCTACCCCTCCTCTTCTCTTCAGTATCAACTGTAGGACAATGAGTCATTTTTTATACCTTGCATGTCCATGGATGAATGCATCCCAGCTCTTGCCTTTAGCTCTTAGTTCTGCTGTTCAGTTGTCAAAAAGAGTGGTCTGCAACCACTCTCAATGCCCTACAGCACCCAACTGTAAGTCATTTTCTCAAATATGAACACTTATGTTTCTTCCGATAACTGAGCAGAGCTCAGGGACTCCAGACAAGGCATGGGAAATTTTTGAAAACTCAGAGAGTCCACACCAGGGAAATGCAATTTTTGAGAAGAATCAACATCACCTATGGTTATTGACCTATTTCTAGTGAAAATTTTTGCACTGAGTTTTGTCCCATATAAGTGGCTATCAGCTTTGAAATTAGCTGGGCACCTCATTAGACAGTAAAATTCATGATATTCATTCAAGATTCCCATGCTGCTGAAAGATGGGGAATTCTTTCTTTCTTTCTTTCTTTCTTTCTTTCTTTCTTTCTTTCTTTCTTTCTTTCTTCCTTCCTTCCTTCCTCCCTTTCTTCTTTCTTTCTTTCAGGGAAGGGTCTACAGGGTGTTCAGGGTCTTACTACTAAATTGAACTCCTGTGATCTACATTTTTACAGTCTTCCAAGAGCTGGGATTACAGGTGTGCACTACCACGCCCAGTCTCAATTGCCTCTCAGTCCACCCTGGGGATGATGCCAGCGTGGAAGGCAGGGAGACCAAAATCCCTGTCCTTGCACCTGCTTACAGGCACTTGAAGGTGGGGAAATTTTGATGGTGGCTCTGGCTTGATAACTTGCTCTGGCTTTCTTATAACTCAAGGGGTAGATGAACCACAGAGGAAGGAACCTGAGAGGTGAGGTCTGACTACTGAATCCAAACCTTTCTCCATTACTTTCCAGTTGTGGGACCTAGGATAATGTGGTCACTGTTATCCCCTGTACAAAATGGAAATTAAATGTCTATTTAATACAATTTGAGAGGTAATAACATGAAAAAGTCTATTTGAAATGTATTGGCCCATGAGGATGCCTGCCGGCACATTTTCAGGTACTTTATACAAATAAAGAGGGTTTTTTTGTCTATCAAAGAAAGGTGTCTACTGTTAACATGATTTTACAAAATGGTGTTCTTTTTATTTTTTAGGAACCAGGGATTGAATTCAGGCCCTTACACTTGTCACTCAAATGCTTATTTTACTGAGCTATTTCCCAAGCCCCTAAAATGATGTTGTTTTGAGGAAGTTTTTAAAAAAACTTTAGTAGCCCTGGTTATACCCCTCTCTGTGATACCTAAAAGCTGTCAGAAAAGATACATATTTCCTGAGGGATAGAATGCAGATTTAGGTATTTCAGATATCAAGTTTTCTTACTCCTGACTGGCTAACATGAGGTCTACAATCAACTTGAATACATAAATCAAGAGATATAATTAGAAAATATATCAAGTTCTCCCTTCTTGTTAGTGTAACAGATATTCAGTCAGCAATAATCCACATGTAGCACTGAAATTCTCCTTTCTGTTTTTAAAAGTGTGCTCTTTTATTGCTTCCAGATAATCAGTCAAGAGAAGCATATGTCTTATCCTGGATAAGGAGCAAAAATAACTATATACATAAATAGCAGCAGCAGTTATATATACTGATTATATTTGATCCCTTTATTAAATCAGCAAGTTACTGAGTAGCTACTCCATGCCAGAAACTGTTCTAGAAGGTAGCAGTCAAGCACACTAGAAGAACTCCCTGCCCTCACGTAACGTAAGTTCCACAAAAGGTCATTGGATAAAACATGGAAATAGATTTTTCTTGCTTCACATGCCATCATGACTATCAGTGTATATTTTTGTTCTTTCAGTTTTATTAAATGATTTACTATAAATTATCTAGCTAAAACTTCTTACCAAACATGGGCATGATCATATGTACTATATTTTACGTGAGAAAAGGCAAGTGGCAAACAGGTATAGAATGAACTATGAACTACAGATTTTCAGACTTACAGTGACATAATTTTCACTTCTACCATAGTGCTTGTGTTAGCATTCTCCCTCTCAATACTGTTGCTAGGACGAAACAATGATGCAATTCTATTTCTTTTTCACAAGCTCAAAAATTGTAATTATTCTGAGCTGATCGATATAAATATACCTAAGCATACTGGAAGAAAAATTTTAAAAATAGTTTTTATCAATAAGACAATCATAGAAATCTGGCAGTAGTTTTCATCAGCTATGGATCTTTTTTTTTAATTTATCTATTTGGTACAGGGTCTCGCTATACAGCTTTGACTCATAGTGATCCTCTTTTTCTCAGCCTCCCCACTGCTGGGATTCCAGGTGTGAGCTACCATGCCAGGGCTCAGTGCACCCAGGGATGGGGCTGGTGTGGCGTGTGGTGACAGGGATTGAACCACAGGTCCCTGCGCTGGTCTAAGGAGGTACTTAGTCTGCTAAGCTATCTCATGGATTTTTTTCTTTTATTTGAAGTTGTGATTCAGCATTTCAGCAACCTAGAAAGGAAAATACATTTGTGTTAAGCACACAGGCAGTTTTAGTGTGATCTTAGTCCACATTTCTATTTTTCTGCCTTCATTAACTTCACTGCCAGTATATATAACAGGCTTTTCCACATGTCTAACTGCACCAGACTCTTCCTTCTTTTGGTTAGCATTAAATAAGTGTCTGTAGGTAAAGGGATATGTGCTGAAGGAAATGACGGGGATGATCATGCTAGCTAGCAATGAATATGATGACTTATCTTTAGACACATCTGGAAACAAGACATCTTCTAAAGTGTATATTACACTCAAGTATTTTTCCTAGTAACTTTGTAATGAGCTATGACAAAGATGGAGGTCTTTCAGTAGGAATTTTTCAACTGAGAGGGAGATACACTTACCTGTAGTATGACAGCGACTTACATAGGAGCAATCACTGAGTAGCTAAGGCATGCGCCTCTCGCCAGTGGTGCATGGATTGATGCTGATGGCCTAACATAATATTCCTGAAGCCAAGAAAAAGTGAATAGAGAGGCTCATATTTTCCTTCTGGTAGTGAATATTCTTTAGGAGAAAAAGGAAACAAAAAAAGGTCCACGTGTCAGAATACGTATGCACACATGCATTCTACACCCTGGCCATTTTCAAGTTGCCACGTTAAATTCCCTAGGAGGTAAAGACTACGTCATACATTGTACAGGACACAGAATGAACACCAAGGATCTGAAGCCTTGGTTGCAGTCCTTTCTGAGCCTACCATGAAGGACAGAACAAGTGAAACTATGGCGAGGCCCAGATATCTCTGTCACAGAGGAACGGTGTTTCAATGTTTTGAGGTAGGCAGATGGATTCCTTGAGCGCAAGGCCCATGGGTGGCCAAGGGAGCACTGCAAGGCCTTGTCTTAAATAAAGAAATGAGTAAGTGAATTAGCACTGTGATGACTGAATTGTCAGTCCGTGCCAGTCAAGAGCAAAGATGATCTGAGCCCCAAAGTACAATACCAGTGATCTCACACATGACATTGTGGAGTTAACAATATAACCTAAAAACAAGAACTTTGTTGATGAGTTGAAAAAGCAGCTGTAGTTTGGCTTGAAATGTGTGCTGTTTTCTGTTCTTAACAAAGTTTCAGTAACTGCCACATGAATGTCATGTAGAAGGCACTCAACAGGTGAATCATCAATAAATAAGTGACAATTACTCTATGCCTATGTTCAAACTATTTCCTTAGGATGTTTTCCGTTACCCCCTCACAACTATGCCTTCTAAATACTTATACACAACTTCATAAACATGTCATTTGAAAGTATATGATCCAGTCATTTTAGTACATTCCCAGAATTGTGTAGCCATTGCTGCCACTTAATTTTAGATATTTTCATCTTGTGAGAACACTCGCATACCGACTGCCATTCACTTGCTGTTGTCACAGTGCCTCAGCTTCTAGTTCACCATGAATAAGTATATTTGCCTTTCCTGGACACATCACCTGTCTCCTCCTATTTAGCTTAAGGTTCAAATGTGTGTTGCTAACGTAACACATGTTGATACTTTATTCTTTTTAGAGCCTGTAACATTCCAGCATATGAGTATTCCTCTTCTTCCATTCATTACTGATGAATACCAATTTGAGTTTTCTTCTACCTTTTGGCTAATAGGAATGATGCTTATATTAATATTTATGTACAATAATTTGTATGACTATAATTAATTCTCTTTTTTAAAAGAATTTTATTTATTTAATTTTTTTTCTTCTTTCAGAACTTTTGTTTGTTTGTTTATTTTTATGGCTGGCTCAGCCTGCCCTGAGGGCAGGGCAGGCGCAGCATGTGGTGCCTGGGATCAAACCGCAGTCCCTGCAGCCGCCTAAGCTTTCCTAAGCAGGCGCTTTAGACCACTGAGCCATCCTGCCGGGCCCCAATATAATTAATTCTCTTAAGTAGATATCAACTTGCATAATTGCTTCATTATATGATAAACATGTTCAGCTTTTGGAGGAAGTGCCAAAATGTTTTCCACAGAAGCTGTGCCATTATGACTTTCAATATTTACCTCTGAGGGTTTGCAGATTACAGAATCTCCACCCAAACTTACTATGCACTAAATATATATATATATATATATATATATATATATATATATATCCATATATATATATGGATATGAATTTAATATGACATGTCATTGTAATTTTGTTTCTACTGAATAATGATGCTGAACATTTTTTTCATTAACTTTATGTCTAATGGAGAAATGTACTTGCAGATATTTTCTCCATTTTTAATTTTTTAAAATGCATTTGGTATAGGGTCTCACTTCACAGCTCTGGCTTGTGGTTCTCCTGTTTTCAACCTCCTCAGTGCTAAGATGATAGGTGTGCACCACCATGCCCAGTCTTGGTGGCTGGCTCAGCATACCTGGGGACAGGGCCGGTGCAGCACATGGTTGTCTTTTTATTGTTTACTTACAAGCACTCTTTATACATTATGGGCACTAGCTCCTGCTTACCACATGTGACTTTGAACCATCATGTAAGCTGTCTTTTCACTTTTTGAAGAAGTGTTCTCAAGTGCCAAAATGTGTTAATTTTGGTGAGATTAAGTAGGATTTTTTGTTTTGTTTTGATTTTCTCCATTGATGGCTTGCACTTTGGTATTAGGTCTAAAGAGCCAGTGACTAACCCAACACCTATATTGATTTATGCCTATGTTTTCTTCTAACAGTTTTATAGTTTTCAGTACTTTTAAAAGCAATTTTAGTTGATTTTTGAACATAGGCCTGGGTAAATGCTCAAATTAATAATTTTGCCTGTATGTACAGCATTTATAGCATACATTGTTGAACTATGGTGTGTTCTTAAAGCTGTAAAGATTTTTTTCTTTAAATCTACTAAATGAAACTTTTCCAAAAATATTTCTTTCATAGTTTAAGACAGTAACATGAATGAACAACTTCTTTCATCAGCAACTTACATATTTTTGGGAAATGTCTCTCATTTTGTGCCTGGCTTATTATTTGTTGAAGAAATACAATTATTTCACTAAAAATAATGTTGCTTTAAAAATAGAGATTAAAACAGCCATAGAGTTGGAGGTACTTGCACTGGTAAGTGGAATCACAGTGGCGTAAGAATAAGTACAAATGGGAAATATTATTTGGTGTGCTGTAATTGACGAATATTTTGATTAGATACTAAAAGTTATTTCCATGCCTATAGCAGCACAGTTCACAGAAGCTAAATTTTGGAAGTGGCATATACATCCATCAAGGGATGAATGAATAAGGAAAATGTGGTATTTGTACATAAAGGAGCATGATTCTGTCATGAAGAAGGAAAAACTAGAGTTGCTTATAGGGAGCTGAGTGAACCTTGAGACCATAATGCAAAGCCAACATAAACCAGGTTCAAGTTCAGATGTCATGTGGTTTGTCTTGGGCAAGAATCTCAAAATAGAAATACAGAGCAAAGTAAAAGGCAAATAATGGGAACTAGGATGGCGGAACTTCTCAAAATGGCAAGGGGATCAGGAGATGGAAAAAGGAGATGAGAGAAGAATTGAAATGTGCCGTGCTTATGTTCCAATTCTGCATGATGGATGGGATAAGCGTATACTGTAAACATGCACTGTACCAGCAAAATGAGGTTAATATGCTTTAAAGGAGAATGAGTTATTAAGCATTTTAATTAATAAGGGCTATCACTCATTCATGAGCACTCATACAAGTTTCAAACTGTGCTGTAGGCAGCTCTGCCTCCAATTTTACCTTTAATTTATACTCATGTGACTGTCCTGAAGTCACCTGGCCTGAATGAGCAGAGCCAGACCTGTGTGCCCTTCTCGGTCTCACTTCTTTACTCCAGGGTGACTTTTGACAATTGTAAAAGGTTTAATTCAGGGACAAAGCTCCACCGCGGGTAGGCAGAGGCACAGACTGCGCAGGCCCAGTTATCTCTCAGCTCTGCCCAGGCACCTAGCTGACTGGCCTTTCCTTTCCACTTCAACCTTCTCTTCTTCCTCAGTTTCTTTGAATTTTATCTTTTAAGAGATCTTCAATATATTGTGGATCCACGTACTTCCCATTTAAATAGAAGGATAGTAATTAACAACCATGTTGGTCGTTGTCATGAATTATTTTAAAGATTACATAACCATGGATTCTAACTGTTCTTAGTTTCCTAAAATTAAACTTGAATCCAGTCGTGCCTTTTCTTCCTCTTTTCGTTCTTGTCTCTCTTCTTTTCCCTCTCAGGGACTCTGAATATTGATGTACCAGACAGGTAAATCTTCAAAATTAATGCTGAGAGGTAATGAGACAAACAATGGCATTTGAATTTATATCTGGAGTCATTATCTATTAATTATTAAATCTTTTGGTTCTGTTATTCTTCTAAAATGTAGAGTGTGAAATAAGCTTCACACTGTTGTTCTGAAAATTAAGTGAGATATATTTATAGCACCTTACCACATAATAAGCACCCAACAGGTGCAAGCACTACTAGTTGTACTGTTACATATGATTTTGTCAACACTATTGAGCCATATATTTATGCAAAACTTAAAGTGCCTGGAAAGCCATATGTCGCAAGAAATATGAGTAGTTGGTGATTGGTAACTGGATCCCTCTGCAAATAGTTAAAGACTCTTTGATGTAATTGAAACTCCTAGCTAGTATTTGGAATATAGAGACTAAAAGTGTACTTGCAGTGTTCAAAACCTGCTGTGTCACCCAGTTCATATCAAATAAGATGTTAATTAAATCTGTTGACAACACTGATTTATTTTTTTAATAATCACAGATGCATTGCCTGAAATAAAAGTAAAGAGGCATGATTCTTGACTAATCTGCTTCCAAAAATACACTGCTGTGTTTGCACATTTCTGTTACATTAAATAATATACATCATGCGAGCTCTGTAATTATATTTCTACAGAAGAATTCCAAAACCCTACAAGTCATACCCTTTGGGCTTAGAGCGATAAGTTGAAGGTACTGCTTTATCATTACATTCCAATTTGCTGTGCACTTAGTCTTCAAACATCTTGATCTGCCACTTTGAGAGTAATATATTTACATTGTGCGTTAACTTACAGGCATTCCTAAATGAAAATGAAAAGCCTCTAACTTTGCTCTGTGCAGTGTCTCCTTATATTTTTTCAACCCTAGTTCATTAACTGATGCTACTAAATTGATTTCAGAAGCACTAATGGCTTGCAAGCAGCAGCTGGATAAACACTTTCTTCAGTTAGCAACCACTTCAATTTTAACTCCCTGCCAGAGTTAGACCAAGAAGTTCTCTATGAAACACCTAGAAAAACCTTTAGAAGATTTATGAAATTCTTTCCTATTTTCAATTGTCATGCCAGGTCTATCTCTTTGTTACTGTGTTGCCTTTCCCCTCTTCATATTGAGTAAAGGCACTCTGTATGCTTAATCTGCAAATAAGACTACAAAAGCACTCAAATACACATGGCGTTATATTTTATTTCCTTTAAGTACAAGAAAACGTAACTATACCAAATCTACCCTGCTCCCCTTTATTTTGCTGTAAGTTCTCTTCATTTTCCTACAGCTGATAAGGTCTGCATTTTATATGGCATTCTTCTAAACAAATGATTTGTATTTTCATGTCATGTTTTAAAAGTGAAAAGGAGTATATTATCCAATGAAAAGGAAGGATGTTGGATAAAAGAGCAGATGGACAGGACGCGATTCATGTTTGGAAGTTATTTTTGCTGCAAACTTCCGTCAGCCTAGAAATCATAAAACAGAGAGGAGGCTTGGTTCAGCTCACCCCTAAGGGATATGTGGAAAATGATTTTAAATTCTGATAGAATAACTTCAAAAATGGAGCAGCTGAAATAATTCATTTCACTATAGAGCAGTCAGCTGAACTTTTCTGTTGAGTTGATTCTTTTTGGAGCTGCTCATGGCAGTAGGAAGACGGGCTGTCTCAGTGCCACCCTGCTGCGGTCTGCACCGTTCTGCACGCCGTCCGCCACCCCAGTGTAAGCACAACTGTTGTTCTGATCCTTCCTCCATTCCCATGACCGCTCCTGAGTAATCAACGAGAGCAATTGGAAGTGCGCGATTTCTAATAAACGGAGGAGAAGTTTGAGTTGAATAGAAACACTAGAGTACATTTCCGGTGGTTAGTCTGGGACATTGTGTGGAAGCAAAAGAAGCAATATTGGAGCCACTCTGTGCTTGATCACCTTTGTCCATAATGACTGCCACCCGGCGCTAAATGGAAGCAGCTTATCTAAGCGGAGAGACATCCGTGCCTTCTTAGAAGAAAACAACGGAGAAGTAGAGACAGGGCGAAGGCCACGGCTAGCTCCTGGTACAGGGTGTTGCTTTTCATTTTGATTTCTTTCTAGGAAGCTACGCCTGGCAAGCTTCACACATCTGCTTGGATGAGTGAGGTTAAGATGGTGACTGCCACACTTGTCTAGTGTTCTGCACCCGATCCCATGGGTGGCAGTTGTACAAATGTGGGTTATCCAAGAATAAGAACAATGACATCGACAAAAACAACAACAACAAAATGTTTGATAAGCAACATGTTTCTCTACTTATAAATGTAACAATTCATGACTCACCACATATCTAATATGTAAAATATATTTGTTCATAGGAATTACTACATTTCTTGCAGTATTTCTGATTATTTATAATAGCATGTATTCTACAAGTGGAAAAGCAATTCTTTAAATTTTAAAAATCACTATTGCAAGCAGAGGAATAAAAAAAAAAAGTCCAAAGGGATCTCTTAATTAATCAGGTACAGAATTTTTAGAATAAAGGAAATATGAATCAAGTAAAATGTGGCATCTGACTTGTCATCATAGAGCTATGCCTTGGGACAAATAGAAAAACACTCAAAAGAATGAAAATCCATGTGTTATTTTCCTGGTTTGCATTTTTCAATGAGATCGTTCTATGTTGCATTGATGTAAACTACAGAAATATGCTGCTATAAATAACATTTTCGGAGCCAGAAGTATAGTTCAGCAGTATAAGTGTCTGTCTGGCAAGAACAGGGTCATGGGTTTGATCCCTGGTACTTCAAAAATTTTTTTTAAAAATTAATAATATTCTTGATTGTAATATTTTCTAATGGTACTTAGTTAAATAAGTAATTCTTTGTAAAAGTGGAGAGTATGGATAACTGATACTAGAAGGTAGAAAGAAAGAAAGAAAGACAGAAAGAAAGAAAGAAAGAAAGAAAGAAAGAAAGAAAGAAAGAAAAGAGAGAGAGAAAAAAAAGAAAGAGAAAAGAAAGAAAGGAAGAAAGAAAGAAAGAAAGAGAGAGGCAAACACAAAGACAACAGCAGAAAAAAAAAAAAATCTTTCAAACACATTTTCACCAAAAGCAAAAGAACTACAATTACAGAGTATGTTTTCAATTTGTTCAATTTCTTTAAAGAGAAATATCTTTAGACTAAAGAGACAAAATGTTTTATAATTACATACAGAGGTTTAACCTTGGAACATTTTGCTTTATAGTGGAGTTAATTTTGAATCCTTTCATGGTGTGTCGTCAATTAGCATGTATTTCACACTGAAAGCATACAGTCAACTAAAAACCAGGAACAAGGTAAGAGGAGGATGATTTCTGTCCTCTACTTAAGAACAGCCGTGGAGCACACAGTAATATTCATAATTCCGGTCCTGGCTGGGTTGTTGAGAAAGTGGCACAGAGCCTGAATAATTAAAATGAGATTTAAGGCCATATTTTAGAAGGCCCTCGTTTTTCTTAATGACGATTTGTGCCTGAAGTTAATTCAGAAATCTTAAAAATCTTAGAGCTAAGAGTGAAATTGTAACTTCTGATTCAAATACCAACGTTGCTACTTCTAGCTCTGTAATCTTCAGAGGTTTGCTTAGTTTCTCTGAAACTCAATTCCACAGCTGTAACATAATGGAATTATTACACTAACTGGTTGTTATATGATTTTCTTCATCTCTAAAGCACCTGACACACTGTAACAGTGACTCTCTGTAACATCAATATCTTTGCCACATATGTGAATAATTATTATTCCTATGTGACTAAGAAGATTGTCCTGTGTAAGTGTACAGGGACTGAACTCAGAATGTTAACACTGAGCTTTATCTTCAACCCAATTTGAAATGTCGTTTGAGAGAAGACTGCACTAAGTTGTTAAATTGCTTAGGCTGGGCTTGAACTTGTGTTCTTCAGCTTGTAAAAACATTAAGGATATATCTATTTTATATAATATATATCTATCATATATATAAATAAGATATAAATATAAATTGATATTTTATATATCTAAATGCATATTTTATGTAACACAGAAAATATATCTTTATAAATATAAATCCATATTTTACATATATATATAAAGTATTAGAGGTTTGAGTGGACTGGTATGGTGTGTCCACAGCTGTGAAATTTGGAAATATGTAATCTAATAAATTTCCTCCATTTCTCTAATGTAAACAGATAGAATTCTTGAGGACCCAGATTTTCAAAGCCATAAGTTATTTGAAGACCTGACCTTTCTCCAAGGACTGTTGTTCTTTTAGCAGGCGTGCATTACATTGTAAAATTTCTGTACGTTCCTGTACTTCATACCTTTTTCTCACTGTGGCCAGATAACAGTATTGATTTTTCCTGGGATATTCCATTGCTTTGACCCAATACATAATGGACTCTGTTTTGGAAAATAAAGTATTTCCCTTATATTTGGCATGAGCAAGGTGAGGGTAGATATGGGGGATACTCTGTGTGTAAAAAGGCTTTGTGCTGTCCTAGGCCTCTCGGAGTAAAAACAAAGCCAAGCAAAGCACAGATAAACCTTAGGTCAAAATCAAAGTGGATGTGGTGGGTGTAGGTCTCTCCACAAGATGGCACTCCTTCTCCCTCTCTTTTAGGTGTAATTAACCAAAATAAGTCAGTTTTTATACACAGAGCAATTATATTTACTGTTGGTTTCCAAGTCAAATATTTTTTAAATATCCTATCATGTTTCCTAGTGCCCATGAGTTTAATTTTACCCCTTCTATGCCTAAGTATGTGGCGAGCTCTTTGGAGAACCTACCCCTATTCCCACTTCCACATAGAACACATGCATGCCAGCCTTCTGATTCTTTCCTAAAACCTCAGTGGAAAATCCACATAAAAATGAAAGTGAAGATAAACTAAAAAAATAAATGTAATGGCCCCTCTTCATCTGTTTTTAAAAGTAGAGAGGGCATACATACCTTTAAAATTTAAAGAAATCTCTTAAATATTTCTCTTTGAGTGAGAGTCAGAAGCATATCTACCTCCAAGGGGCCCTGAGTCTCACTGCCTTCTTTAGTGATGGAAAAGATCACTATATTATTCTTGTTGTCTTATGTTAACTTCAATTGGAATCTCAATAATTTTTTTTTCTTGAAACAATTGAATTGGTGTATTAAATATTTTCTATGATCAGGTGAAAATAATACTTATTACCTTTTACAGTATTAGAGAAAAATGTATCAGTTTTTTCTCTTTCTTTTCTTTTCTCTCTGTCTCTCTGTGTCGCTGTGTCTCTGTGTCTCTGTCTCTGTCTCTGTCTTTCTCCTGTCTCTCTCTGTCTCTCTGTCTCTGTCTCTGTCTCTGTCTCTCTCTCTCTCTCTTTCTCTCTCTCTCTCTCTCTCTCTCTCTCTCTCTCTCTCTCTCTGTCTGTCTCTTTTTAGGGGTAGGTCCCGCAGTGGTTCTCAACCTGTGGGTCGCGACCCTGGGTGGGTGTCGAATGACCAAAACACAGGGGTCGCCTAAAGCCATTTCAAATCATAGCTGTAGCAAAATTACAGTTTTGAAGTAGCCACCAAAATTATTTTTTGGTTTGGGGTCACCGCAACGTGAGGAACTGTATTGTGGGGTCATGGTATTAGAAAGGTTGAGAACCACTGGCAGGGCATTCAGGATCTCACTACTATGTCGGACTCCTAGTGATCTCTCTGTTTACAGCCTCTCAAGAGCTGAGTTTATGGGCGGGTGCCACCACACCCAGTCAGTTTCATTTGCCGCCTCAGCGCACCCTGAGCGCGGGGCTGGCACTGTATGTATCAATTTCAATAAAAACATGCCTATGAATAAGTGATAAATAAATATAATCACGTTCTTTGACAACGTAATAATTATCTTCATTATATTCTAGTTTCCAGCATATTTTTTTTGACCAATTATAGTCAGATTTTGGTTCGAGGTGATTTGATGAAGATTACACTGCTGTTTCATATGTTGATCACAAATATTATAAAGTATTTGACTAAATTTATAGGTTATTAGCATTGAGTTGAAAGCTACTATAGTGGAATATTTACTGTTACATAGTGATAATTACACCTTAAACAAAGAAAAAACAGGGGCCAGAGGTTCAATCCCCCTGCCTGCCATGCCGGCCACATCCCAGAGCACAGGAAGGCACTATTGAGACTGTATGCGGTGGCGTGTGCCTATAATCCCAGCTCCTGGGAGGCTTAAACAGGCATATCACTGTGAGTCTGATCCTGTAGAGAGACCCTGAACATCCTGTAGACCCTTTCTTAAAATACAAATAAACAAAGAAGGAGAAGAAAAATGTAAAAATAAAGACAATTATTAGAGAAGATTAAAATGTATAACAGAATATTTATGGGAAAACAAAACTAACAGCAAAATTTTTTTTTTTTTTTTTTTTTTTGTCTTTTTGAGACAGGGTCTCGCTATGCAGTTGAGGCTGGCCTTGAGCTCACTTTTGTAGCCCACGCTGGTCTCGAACTCGCACCGATCCTCCTGCCTCAGCCTCCCGAGTGCTGGGATTACAGGCGTGAGCCACCACGCCCGGCTGCTAACAGCAAAATTTTAATAAAAATGATAGATACTCATTCTGGATTGAATGTAAACTACGCTCTGCACACTTAGCTCATTCATACTTCAAAATTTCTAATGAGGCAGAAATCACTATCATCTTTAACACACAGCATGACTGAGAATATATCATATTAGTGTCTTAGATTTGAAAGTAGAATTTAAACCGTAGATGGGACTTGTTCCAGAGCCTATGCCTGTAAACATTTTATAAACCGCTACTTTACTATTTATAAAGACGTGGAATTTTCAAAGATAAGTATTATTACATGAATGTAGCTTAGTTGTTTCATCCTTTCAAACATTAAGATCATTGAGAAAATGAATCTTCAGTGGGCTCCAGAGAGATTCTATTCCATACTGCGAAGAAGTTCTTGATTTTCAGGTGCAGAAATTGCAAAAGAATAAAAAAAAAAAAAAAAAAAAAAAAAAACCTCTGTGGACTCTGAAATAAATGTGCTAATAACTGCATAGTCAGAATCAACTTTTTTAAAAAAATTCATTGGCAAACCCCACAAATAATATAAGAAGTTGCACTGGCATCTTCTCTTAGAGATTTTGGTCATGAATATAAACACTTTTACATGAAAAATATTTAATATCCAGGTAAGCTTAATAAACAACACATAACAGTCACTCCCACTTTGTGTGCCTGTAAATTTCTAGATCTTTAACCAAGTAACATGACTTGATATAATCATATTTCATTATTGCCATTTTTGTACTCTCATTAAGCTACATTCGCACAGCCTAGTTTCAGTTGTTACAGCTGCAGGGAACTGTCTCCTGTAGCTGTGCTTCCTTTTCTTGGTTTCATGCATCCTTAAATATTTCAGATTTTTCCCCTGCTATAGGTGACTATTTGCTACTGTATTTTGGGGAAAAGGAAATAAAACTGAGGGGCACATGATGGTTTTCTTCAAAATATAACTAATAAAGTAGGATTATATCAAAATTTTATTAATACTTTCTTGATTCTTAATAATTCTGAATACTTTTTTAAAAATAATTTTTCCATGATTTCAGCAATATGTAAATCACAGATCCTAAATGTAGATTTCATATGCACTTGTACCTGTAGTAAGTTTTCCTAATTTTCCACATTGCTAAAATAAAGGAGTGTAATTGATCATTCATTTGACACAAGAAGGTTATGGGGCCAACACAACCTGGAAGTACTGGTACAGTACAAAAGGATAGTAGCCTCTGCTCTACCAGGTTTAGTCTGTGTAGGAAAATGAACATCCATCCCAGATATTCTATGAATTTTCACAATTTTTATCATTGGTTATATATTCAAGGCATTTTCAGTTCTGTGTAGGTGATCGACTTTCACCATAGGAGATAACATTTTTTATCTAGAATATTGAAATATTAGACTGGGCTACAGAACAGTAGTACGTGATTGCCTACCATACACAGCCCTTGGTTTCAATTTCCACCACTGCAAAAAATAATTTTAAAGGATCTGAAATTATAAATGAATTAATGCATATAAAGTGCATAGATTAGTCTCTAGTCCCTAGCCTTTGAGCAGTTCCCCATTTGGTGAACTCTAGGTGTACAGTCTGCTCTCTTACCCTCATCATTTTTAGTAAGACCATATCAGTAGGTCTGTATGTTAGTCAATGAACTCCAAAGAAGTGAAATCAGTGCTCTATATATGACAGGATGTTTATAATGAGTTGGCTCAAGTAACAACAGAGGTTGATGACCTCGTGTTTTTTTGGCTTCAAACTGGAGACTGAGGAAAACTGGTGGTTTCTGTTCAAGTCTGGATGTCTGAAAACCAGAGGAGCCAGTGATATCTGTTATAGTCTAGATACCAGAAAAGGTGGGATGAGATGTTGCCATTCAAGCCCCAGGCAGGAAGCAAAAGGGGTGGATCTCTCTTTCCTCTGCCTTTTTATCTTATTTAAGGTTTCAATAGATTGGATAATGCCATCCACTTTTTCTTATACATTCTACTTAAAAAGGCTGCCTGTCTAAGTATTAATGATACTCAGCCACCCCCTTTGGCTCGGGTGCTTTTCTCTCATTGCTGGGACAAAATGCTCAACACCCAAAATTAAGGAAAGAAAATTTTATTTAGCTCAGTGTTAGTGGAGTTTTCAGTCCATACTCAGCTGGCTCCAAGGCAGGGTGGCACATGGGAGAGGGCAGCAGTTCATGGCAGTGGAAAACGGTGAAGAACAAAGCGAGGAGCAGCAGCTGCCTCCATTAGCAAGCCTCTCTCCCCTCCTTATATTTTATTCAGGCTCTCCACCCTAAGGAGTTATACAGTGTTTGACACACTTTACAGGACATTAGCATTGTGTTGAAAGCTACGATAAGAGAATATTTACCATAATATAGTGAAAATTGTGCTTTAAATAAAGAAAAAGTCTAGAAAAAAGACAAAAATTATTAGAGAAGACTAAATCATAACAGAATATTTATGGGAAAACAAAACTACCATAGGAAATATTAATAAAAATGATAAGTACTATTATGTAACTTTCTATAAAATGGTTAACTCTGACTCCTGGGGAGTTCAATGTAGTGTGTGGTATAAGAAATAACTGTAACTCCCAAAGGGAATCAATGATTTGAGATTATATTGTAATTAATATCAGCTAGACCAGTAAGTCCTGATAAAGATCAGTCCTCCACGTGGACAGGTGTAAAGGTTGATACAGTGTGCCAACTTGAGAAGCTTAACTAAGTAACTCTACAGTTCTACATCCTAGGGTGTGGAGGACATGTGTGCCCTTACCACATTAGGATGTTGTTCACTGCATCAACTTGAGAAGTTTAGAAGTTTGACTCTGAGAAATTTGGCACAGGGACTGGGTCCTCTCT
>PVJA010001235.1:97053-133010 GCA_004027025.1 Myocastor coypus | reverse complement strand
AGTGTGCCAAAGGAGAGTCCCCTAGAGAGAAAGCATTCTCTCAGGCTTTCACAGAGAGCAAACTGGTCAAGCAATGGCCATGACTCATCTAGATGGCTGACACTGACAACAGTTCTACAAAGCACTGTACATGGTTCCAAAGTAAATCCTGAGGGGATTTGACTGACCTTGAGAGATACAAAAGTTACATGTTTTGCTACACAGGTTATGCTTAAACTTGCTTTAACTACCCAGCAGAAAAGTTTAAACACAGGCATAAAACGGAAAGCTATATTAGAATGCTGAGCTGTAAAAGGCTTAAATCACCAACTTCCAACATTGCCAGTTTTCCCAGCAACCCACTGTGATTATTGAACTTTGGATTATGTATACAACTACTTTCTCTTGGTTCAGTGAGAAAAAAATTTTAATACCAACAACAGTTAGACAAATTATAACATCTACACCCTGTGTTCTGTACAACTAATAGGAGGACAACAATATGCCTTGTATCAAATATTGGAAATGTACTATTAATGTGTTTTGAAACTGTCACATTGTTATTTCTTATTAAGAATAATGAAAAAAATTAATGAATTTAAGACATGAAGTACCAGAAACGGGACTCGGTGACGACATGGTTGGGTGAGAAAATCAATCCACATGCGATATGGAGGCACCGTGAGGCCCTTTGGGGTGGGTAGGTAGTGCCCCCCACCTTGTATTCCTGCACTGTGCCCGAGGCCTTCGTAGTGCTCTCTTCTTACTTGCTGCCACCCACAGAAAGGAAGCTATTTGTACATACTTTCATGGGAAATTTGGAAGTGTGGCCTCAAATTTTATTAACTGCATGATATTTTAAACTGAAAGTCTTGGGCCAGCCACACAGTTCAGCGGATTAAAGTGCCTGCTTAGGCACACACAGGGGCCTGGGATTCAATCCTTGGCTTGCCATACTGGCTCCATCCCCAGGGGGCGCTGAGACTGCGACTGAGACTGGGCGTGGTGGTGTGTGCCTGTAATCCCAGCACTTTGGGAGGCTGAAAACGGGAATCACTGAGTCTATGTAATTAGACTCTGTCCTAAACACATAAAAATAAATAAATAAAATAAACGGGAAGTCTCTTGTAGTTAGGGTTTGTTAGAAAACAACCTATTTCTATTGAAATTACAGTTGTATTTCAAAAGTAGCAAAGGGTATTGTAATTTGTAAGCTAAAGAGTATGAATTAGTAAAGAGTTACTATTTACTTCTGCAAGTAATTGTTAGTTTAAAAAATAGTCGCCCTAGTCGGGCGTGGTGGCACACGCCTGTAATCCCAGCACTTGGGAGGCTGAGGCAGGAGGATTGGTGCGAGTTCGAGACCAGCCTGGGCTGCAAAAGTGAGCTCAAGGCCAGCCTGAACTGCACAGCAAGACCCTGTCTCAAAAAGACAAAAAAAAAAAAAAAAAAAGTCGCCCTTTTGATCCATCAATTATATTTTTATATTATATTTCAGGGTTTATAAAACTGAAAATACATATAACAAAAAGGATAATATAGTATTATGAAATCTCATTCTCTAGGCACAATGACTATTAACAATTTTATATGTTATACTTTGTTATATGCACTTGTATTTAATAATACATGCACAGAACTTTTATTTTAAAATAAATTATATTGTTCTGTGGACTGACTTAAAATATAGCAACATATGTGAGATTTTTTATAATAATTAAAAGCATACTTGGGGCCCTGCAGGATGGCTCAATGGTCTAAAGCGCCTGCTTAGGAAAGCTTGGGCGGCTGTAGGGACCGCGGTTCGATTCCTGGCACCACATGCTGTGCCAGCCCTGCCGTTAGGGGAGGCTGAGCCGGCCATAAAAATAAATAAACAAATAAACAAACAAAAGTTCTGAAACAAGAAAAAAAAAATAATATAAAAATCTTATAAAAAAGCATACTAGTCTCTCATTTGACTGATTGCAGTGTTTTATATTATACAATTACCTTTTCTTAATTATTATTATTTTTTTGAGACAAGGTTTCTTGGTATAATTCAGGTTGACCATGAACTCACTATGTTGCTCAAGCTGGCCTCAAACTCACTCTGATCCTCCTACCTCAGTCTCCTGAATGTTATACGCAGGAGCTACCATGCCTGGCACATTTCTGAAGCTGATTCAATTGTTTTTAATTATAAGTGAAGCTATAAAAAACTCAATGTAGCTAAATTATCATGTAATTATTTTCTTAAGATATATTTTGAGCTGAGGAGACAGTTTGGCAGTCTAAGTGCCTGCCTGGCAAGTGCAAGGAGTCAAGTTCAATTCCTGGTACCATATACTGTGCCAACCCCAGTAGCAAGACCCTACACCAAATAAATAAAAGATTAAAAAAAGAGAGATTGAGATGCTTTAAAAACTGCATTTTTGAATTAAAAAATGTGTTTTTGAAGCATTTATAATGCAAAGTGCCTCCTAAGAGGAGTTGAGTCTATTGTACTTTAAATAGCATTTATATTTACTTGTTTATGAAATATATCATTTAAAAAATATTTCATTTATTTATTTGGTACGAATCTTGCTACATAGCTTGGACTCACAGAGCTCCTCCTGTTTCAACCTGCTAAGTGCTGGGATTACAGGTGTGTGTCACCATGCCCAGTATTGGTGGTGGCTGGTTCTGAGCCTGCTCGACATACAGTACTGGGTATTAAACTGGGTCCTTGCACTAGCCAGGCAGGTGCTTAGATGGCCGTGTTATATACCCAGCCCAACTCATTTTCATTCTGGGAAAAGTATCCAGTTATTTCAACAAATTATTTTATTTCCACTAACCCTGATTTGAAAAATACTTCTAGGTATTGCTATAATATAGGAAGGCCTGCTATTAGATGTGGGTTCAGATTCCAAGAGTATGCTAGATCAGGAAGAAACAGAGAAAAGACTTGATAATGTGTCTTCCTGTCTGGGTATGCCATCTGTGAATAATTCAATATTATGTGAAAAATGTAAGCAATGTTTCGTATTTATTAATTCATTATTTTTCATCTTTTATGATTTGGAGAGTATCATTACGATATCTCTAGAATGCTGAAGATTGTCAAAAACAGCTCATGTACACCCAAAGGCAGGATGCAGACACCCAACAAGGTGCGCACTTGCTATAAGGCCCCCAGGGTGCCACTACATTTAAGATATCAATATTAATATGGTATAGATGAGGATTTCTTACAATGAAGGATATTCACAAATGAATATATCATTGTAGTACTAAAAATGAGATAATAATTCATAATGTTCAGTTTAAAGGTCTACTTTGTAATCAGTGTTACAGTCACTGAATCAGTGTTACATTAGCTACAAAAACAAACGAAAAATTTCGACTTACTGCAGCCACCTACTTTCCACTTTCATTTTGTTTGAAGAAGGAAAATAACAGTGAATAAGTATCTGAACCCTCATCAGCAAGTCACTGAATGGAAAACACAGGCAACTTTTGTCTGTGTCACTTTCATCATTTGTTACAAGCTGGAATTATATCTCACTGATATTAGCTCATATCATCACGCATGACTCAACTTGGGTTCAACATAAAGCACAGCTCCCTGTGTATCCTGGGCTGGTCTCAAGGTCACAGCAACCCTTATGCCTCAGCCTCCGTTATGCCTCATCACCATGTTCTGTCTTTTTATTTCTTTCAAATCCTTTACTTGGTCCCTTCCTCTGTCAATTGCCCTATTTAGGTCCCTCATGTCTCACTGAGAGTGCCATCCTGCTTGTTGGCTCTGTACTTCTGTACAGGACAAATAAACAGATAGATCTGATGGGGAAGAAAAGATGTCTAGGCGATCTGTCTTAAAGCTTCTTTGGAGCTGGCCAGATAGCTCAGCAGACTAAAGCACCTGCTGAGGCAGACATGGCGACCAGGGTTCGATTTCTGGCATGCCATACCAACCCTGCCCACAGGACGTGCTGAGATGGGTGATTGAGACTGGGTGTGGTAACACTCCTGTAATCCCAGTGCTTGCCAGCCTGAAAATGGGAGAATCACTATGAGTCTATTTACATAGTGAGAGCCTTATAGACCCTGTACTAAATACACTTAAAAAAAAGGCTCTTTGCTTAAAATTGTATTTATATTACGGAAACAGTAGAGAACTATGCTAAACATGCAGTGATCAAGAAAATTTCAACTGTGCCCATAACATTCCTGTGTTAGTGAAATAGTAGTAGTAGTGGTAATAGTAATAGTAGTAGTGAAAGATAACAGTAGAGATGTTTTATTTAGGATGCTTTGTGGCAGGAATAAATTGATGGAAATCAGCTATTAATTGGTATCACCATGGTTGCCTAGTCTAACAACTATTTCTACATTCACGTACCCTCAACACCAATTATCTGTCCTTCAGTCCTAGGGATAGATTGGAGGGGGCCATTTTGTCTATGAGATACACACACACACACACACACACACACACACACACACGCGCGCGCGCACACACATGCAGCCTGACACAGGAGTGGAGGAAGATGTGATTGCATGGTTTTGAATTTGTGCTTTATTCTCAGCTGCAATGCATGCTACTCAGTGAAGTGTTTCATGAGTTCTGTAATATGTTCTTAGTAGCACTCTTTTGTGAAATTGAATTTTTATATATGCATTAGTCTCAATATTTTAAATAGACATACTTAAAATGCATTTCTATTTTTATTAGCACTTTTTATTTTTTTTTATTTTTTATTTTTTTGTCTTTTTGAGACAGGGTCTCGCTATGCAGTTCAGACTGGCCTTGAGCTCGCTTTTGTAGCCCAGGCTGGTCTCGAACTCACACCGATCCTCCTGCCTCAGCCTCCCGAGTGCTGGGATTACAGGTGTGCGCCACCACACCCGGCTTTATTAGCACTTTTTAATCTTTGCTTTTAAAATATAGTCGTATATTTACTGAGACTATTAACATGAGTACACATTCTACAAGTTGAGTTTACTCATAGGCTGTGAGAGATAATTTTTTGAAGATACATTGTTGCTTGGCACAATTGTGGTGGTTCCTCTCATTTTTTGGAACAGCCTTGAAATCATGACTTGCATTCATCTATCTTTCTTCTGTCCATGTCAGTCCTCCAGACTATCTTTGCCCCTAAGCAGAGGTTTGCATGATAGCCTGTATTCAGCTATTTACTCTGTAAAGTGAGTGCTAAGAGCAGTGTGGGGGCCAGTGAGATAGCTCAGCAGAGTAAGCACAGGGACTTGGATGTGATCCCTGGCACCATCTGCTGCACCGGCCCCATCACCGGACATGCAGAACTGGCCACTAAGACCAGGCATGGTGACACACATCCAACACTGGGGAAGCTGACAACAGGAGGATCACTATGAATCTGAGCTACGTAGTGAGACCCTGTACCGAATACATAAATAAAAAAAAGCAGTGTAAGCTGCTCATAATTCTGTGGACATAGAGATCAGTCTTATTAGAGACCTTCTAGGGGCAGCATAAGATGAAACTCAGAGCTCCCCAGCTGAGAATTGGTTAGAGCACTGTTCTCCACTTCTCTTTTTTCTTTCACCATTGAACAAGAATTGCCCTTGTACTGTTAGCTTTCTCACACCTCAGATTTGTACTTGAGTCAGAAAGATTTAGAAAGGTCTTAGAGGAAGACTGTGAGTTAGAAGGACAGATGTCTCAGGGCTAAAAATCTGAAGCACCTCTGCCCTGCCTGCTGCCAGGTTACAAACATGAGCATCTGACTTTATAAAAATAACTGGAGAGAAGCGATATATTTTGGCTCTTCCCCGAGGTCAGAATGGCCATGAAGGGAAAACAATTTTCTTTTGAGCCAGGGTTTCACTATGCAGTTCAGGCTGGCCTTGAACTCACTAGGTATCCCAGGTAGGTCTCAAGCTTACAGCAATCCTCCTGCCTCAGCCTCCTGAGTGCTGGGATTATAAGGTGAGTACCACCATGCTCAGCCAAGAAAAATGGTTTGAATTAATGCAGGACATCAAGGGCGTCACAAAACCACCAGTACAGATGCTCATGAAAGGGGGATTTCCAGAACTCCAGAAGCTTTTGAGAATGATGGGATAATTGTGGTGTAAGTGAGGGAGAGTATAATGACAATACATTTTACCATATTAAAAAGTTAATCATTCACAATATTTTTTAATCACACCTTATGCCTCATTGGCTCCCTCTGCGTTTCTTCTAGGATGCATGTAGCTCACTTTTATCAGTCAGAAACAGAGTTCTGGTTGGTGTATTTTCATCACTGACAGATTAATTGCTCGTGCTTTTCTATTGATTATCACCTTTTTCCATTGATCATTGTCTAGGCTAATAAGTAGAATTTCTATGCAATTTTCTGTTTTTTGTTCCTTATTTTTTTTTATTGAAGTTCTTGGTAATAGATTAACCAGATAATTCCAGAATCACAAAATTACTTAGAGGATTTGAGTAAAAATACTGAGTCAATCCAGGACAAAGTCATAACTTCTATTAAACCATGATGAACCAATTGGAAATGCAGAACATTTTAAATATTCACACCAATATTGTAGGTCTTCTATGAACACCATTAAGGAGTTGTAGCAATATACAACTTTGCTTGATAAACACATATTTGTAGTTGGAGGAGCGGGAATATTCTAGTTTAATAATTTTCGGATCTGTAGATTTAGTCACTTAACTAAATAAAAATATAAAGATGTAATGACTATGACATGTTTCATATTTTAAAGAAAATCAGTTGATAATTCTAAACAACTCTTTCATTGTTATTCATGCAATAAAAGCAATGTTTTGTATTGGGTGTTCATTTCATACTGTGCAGTAGCCAATTTTGATAAGGAACAGATGAGGAAATTGGCTTAAAGTTACACAGCAATTCTGGGTTGGGCACACTAAATGCAGTTCTCTACTGCTCTGAGCTTACCTTTCTTTACATTTGGGAGAAGGTGGATTTATGTCTATTATTTGCATATTTATGCTTAAGATTTTTGTTAACATTCATCATAGCTCTAAAAATTTTTTTAACACAAATGGAATGCCAGTTGTTTGTAAATAAGTGACTTTATTGCTTCCCTATGCTGAAAATCAAAGAATTGGAAGGAAACTATATTATTCTCCTTTGGAGTATTCTTATTCTTAGTATGACTGAGGTTATACATATTTGATTATCTTATATTAAAGACTCTCTGATGAAAACAACATACCAAGTTGTTAATTATTCTTGGCGCTTCTGTGTCAGTAGGATGTAAGATTCAATATAGTGGCTGAGCAAACTTTTCAGTGGAATGATGGCATTATATTAAATTGATGTGAAATTTAATAGGGGAAATTGTTGTCATTTAGCATGTAAAATTGTATTTTACCTGTTGTACTATCTGGCCTAACTTGGAAGGCAAGAACTACTTTAGAATAAAATTTCTAGTTATTTTTAGCAAAGCTATTGGTGTCTTTGATCACTAGTGAAATTGTTATTTATGAATATGCATTCATTATTACTTTAATTTCTCAGAAGGTTCTTATGTTTACTTATAGCTTATAATCATTATTTTCTCTATGATCAGGCTATTTAGTTGCCTTATTGCTATGGTTTTTGTCTAGTTTTCCCCCCATGATTGTCATGCAATTATGGGGACTTGTAGAGTTTGAGGCTTGACTCCTGATCCATCTAGATTATGTGTTTTAGTACTGATGAGATTATGGGTCTGAGTACTTCTGGGAATTATAGGTGTGGCCTGAGGAGGACAGGCTAAGGTAGAGAGCCTGATGTAACATAAAAGACAGACAGGGAGACATCTTCACGCTGCTGCTCTTTGCTGCCCTGATTGGTCGGTTGCCTCTGTCGCCATTGTTGCTGTTCTGCTGCCATGAAATGCCGCTCTCTGCCATGTTCCTCTTTACCTCAGAGCTAGCTGAATATGGACTGAAACCTCCAGTAACTGTAAGCTAAATAAACTTTCCTTCCTTCATTTTGGGTGTCAGGTATTTATCCCAGCAAAGAGTAAAAAGCAACTAAGACATATATTCTCATTCATTAGAAGTATCAAGTAATTTTTGTACATGTATATTTGCAGAGCTAGGGATTGAATAACAGAGGAACTTTTCCATTTTGGGCTCAGTTTTACCGTTGAACTAAGTCCCACCTCTAATAATTTAAATTTTCCTTCAATATTTATTGTAAGAAGGCAAATATTTTTTCAAGATGTATAAAATAAATACGTTCTGTCAACTTCGTGAACTTTTATTCATTTTCCAGTGATGGCTAGAGTAATTAAAATATACAAAAGGTGGTCAATAGAGTTCACAGATACGAAAATTATATTTAATAAAGAGTTGTCTAGTAAGTGTATCTAGACGAAGGCTAAATTGTAGCAAAATCTTGAAAAGGTGTCAGTATTTCCTTGAGTTGAAATTGATAAGCAACAACCTTCAGCCAAATCATGGAAAGGAGAGGGCATGGGTGAGTGAAAGATAATAAGTCATTCTTCTCTGAATTAGGCTTACACTTCTCAAAATAGGCTTACCTTTTCAATTTTAGTTTTCTAAGTGCAACCTCACCAAGTTATTATCCTTTGTCCTAAGAAGCAATTCATTATGTAAAGCATCACTTGTAATCCTTCAAGAGAGGAAATATGGATGCCCTCACTGTTAAGAGCTGTTGCCAAGCCCCTGCATCTGAATCCACATGGAAACCTGGGACACAGCTGTTATAGTCGTTCACTCCTAGCAGCACTGGTCCCGTAATTTTTTGAACTTTCTAGTCATTGTTTATGAATATTAGCTTAAATGTTTTCAGATATCATCTCTGTAAGGTAAAACTATACGTTAGATTGTACAGGTTTTCTTTTTCTATGCACTACCATATAATCATGTGAAAGTTGTGCAATTGTTTCTCTTGCCAGGAGTTTCTGAGACTGTTGAATAGAAGTTATTATACATCTTCTTGAAAGAAAATGTTTTTTAAAAATCACAAACACATTTCTTTTTTTTTTTTGTCTTTTTGAGTCAGGGTCTCAGTATGCAGTTCAGGCTGGCCTTGAGCTCACTTTTGTAGCCCAGGCTGGTCTCGAACTCTCACCGATCCTCCTGCCTCAGCCTCCCGAGTGCTGGGATTACAGGCGTGCACCACCACGCCCAGCCGGACACAAACACATTTCTACTATTAAAAATATAGAAGAAACCAATTTATTGTTTGGATTTTATTGAAGGAAATGCGAAAACAACAGTTTTGCTATGTGTTGGTTCATGAACTAAGTAGCACATGCCTGAGAGTTATTAGCTGGCCACTGTAGGGGTTTTCAGAGGGCAGCAGTCATTTCATGGGGCAATGGGGTCACTTGAGATACAAGCACCTTGGAAAATAGGATCTAAAGAGTCTAAAGCCCTGCTTTCTTTTTACATATAGGAAACATCATGGGAAAGAAGTAGGAGAACTGTAGAAAGAGAGGGGTCAGTCACCCAGTGTATTTTAATTGCAATTGTACAATAAATGTTGGGCGAAAGACTGGAAAAAGCCAAGCCAAGAAAGCATCTTCCTTTTTATTCATTGTAGTAGGCCTTTGAGGTGTCTAGCTTATTTTATCTACCATAACTGTGGTTAGTCAGTAATAACTAATGTAACATTATTGTGATGTGGCTTCAGCATAAGGAATATTGGTCATGATGGGTGAACTGTGGACTGCACTAGTTTTCCATGAAGGCAGTACATCCTCCCTTGAACTTGTAGGTGTTACTGTTTCCCCTGCTGGAGAACTAATTTGAAAGCATGCGCTTGGGACAGGACAATGATGAGGAAAAGATAGAAAGGGTCCTTGGTTCTAGTTTGTATGCCTCATCCTGAAGGATGAGAAAAGCTTCAGTAGTTGTCATACACTTTCTTATTGGTTTTAAGTCTAACTCTGAACAACAGTGTCTCCAATAGGCTTTTGTGGTATTTCTTTAGGGTTAGGGTGGCTTTGTTCTCATATGGCTTCTAATATGTTCCATTGGACACCGCTTCCTCCACTTAGTAATCTTTCATCTGCCAAGAAAAAACTTCCCTTCCACACCAAACCAAGACCTTGAATTTTAAACTGCAAGGATGACAGTACCCAGCTGCTCCTGAGACAGGGCTATTGTTGGTTTTCCAGACACTCAGCAAGCATCCTGAGGACTAAAGACTGATCTGAAAACAACAGAAACCAGGCATGGGCTGATTATAGGAATCTCACCTTGGGAAATTTGAATTACTTTGAACTGTTCCCCCACCCCAGCATGGCTTTTCCTTTATTGGAGCAAAACAAGTCAAAAGATATGAGCTAGGCTCATGTGATTAATTCTCAGAAAGCAAAACAGGTTAATGTGTAAAACATCTCTGGGAGAAAAAAAGACACTTTATCTTTTATAGAACATAAAAACATTTTCCACTTGGCAAATTGTGTTCCTTTAAAAATAGCACAGAATCCTGTGTATAAAATGAGAAAAGAGGAAAGCGTTCTAACATGTTTTCGGAAAGTTATGAATTGAATTTCATCTGGATGCTGAACCTGAAAAAAGACACTATGATTTTCAGAAAGGGCTGTTTACTCATGAAGATTCATTATAATTGTTGATCTTCATTTTTTTTTCAGGAAGAAAAAAAACAGAGCTATGCTGCACAGAGGTTTAAATAAAATTTTGGCAAGAAATACCCTTAATCTATTCTCATGTCTGCTTCTGAGAATGTACTGTTTTTCTATTAGAATAATGTCAACAAAATGCTTTTAGTGACTCAGGTCATTTCTTCATTGCCATATCAGTAAAGAGTTTTGCTTTTAGTGTCTTTTGTAATTATCATGAGAGTAAATTTAAATAGTTTTAACAGAGTATGGTGGTACACACCTTTAATCCCAGAACTTAGGAAGGTGAGGTAGCAGGGTTGCTGTGAGTTCAAGAGCAATCTGAACTGCACAGTAATGAAACCCTGTCTCAAAAAGACCCCTAAAAATATTTTACTATGTGATATCTTACAAAAAAATGTAGAGCAGAAAGAATCTGTATCATTCACATTCAGAATTTTCAGCTAGAGAAACTTGCCCCAAATTAATCTGGAAGCAGTAGAAACACATAATGTCAAAAGCAATCCTGGGAAACAAAGGAAAGACAGAAGTTATTATAATCCTTGGTGTGAAACTATACTATAAAGCTACTGTGATAAAATCAGCATGGTACTGGCATAGAGACAGGCCTGAGGATAAATAGAACAGATAAGATGCAGACACAACTACAAACATACTCAGACACCTTCTCTTTGATAAAGGGACCAAACATGTTCACTGGAAGAAAGATAGCCTCTTTAATAAATGTTGGAAAAACTGGTTTTCCACATGCAGAAGGCTAAAATTAGACTCCTATCTATCACCATGCACTAAACAACCATCATAATGGATCAAAGATTTAAATATTAAAAGAGAAACACTAAATCTTCTGGAGGAAAATGTAGGTAAAAATCATAAAAACATAGGAGGTGGTAGACAGTTCATGAACAAAATTCAAAGTCAAAGAATCAAGAACTGGGATTTCTTCTGTTTAAAAAGTTTTTGTACATCAAAATAAATCACCAACAGAGTAAAAAGAAAACTCATGAAGTGGAAGACAATTATAGCAGACTGTCAGACAAAGAGTTCCTACTTGGAACATAGAAAGAATTTGAAAAACCAGTCTTTCAAATTCAAAGACTCAATCAAAAAATGGGCATCTGAGATTAATATATACTTCACAAAGGAAGAGATACAAGTGACAAATAAATAATGAAAAATGTTCAACATCATTGGTCGTTAAAGTAGTGAAAATTCAAACAACGCTGAGGTACCATCTTACACCAGAAAGAATGGCTATCATCATCAAGAAGTCAGACATAACAAATGCTGGAGAGGCTGTGGAGAAAAAAGAAAACTTCTTCACTGTTGGTGGGAGTACAGCCTGGTACAACCACTATGGAAATCAGTGTGGAGATGCCTTAAAAAGCTAGAATGGGAGGCTCCATTCAATTCAGCTATTTCCCTTTTGGGTATTTTTTCCAAAAGAACTGAAAACATCATACCACAGTGATATATGTGCACCCATTTAAAAAATATATATTATGACCAGCTCAGTCTGCCTTAGGATTGGGTCTGGAGCAGTCTGTAGTGCTGGGGACTGAACTGCAGTCCTTGTGGTTGCCTAAGCTTGCCTAAGCAGGCTCTCTAGATTGCTGAGCCATCTCACTGGCCTTGCACCCGTATTGTTAGCAATGCAATTTGTTATAGCTAAATCTTGGAAACAACCCAGATGCCCATAAAATGAGTAATAAAGAAGATGTGGTATATTTACACAGTGGGACATTACTAAGCTATAAAACAGGATAAATTTGAGGCTCTTATTGTCAAGGGAATGCAATTAGACACCATACTCTTAAGTGAAGTAAGTCAGAACACGATGCAAACATCGTGTTGTTTCCTTGGTATGAGTCCTTGAAAGAGAAAATAAAATCTAAAGGGTACAATAGACACTGGGAAAAGGAATCAACCTGTTCAAAATGAGGGAACTGCTGAAAAGAGAAGGACAGGAGAGGGAGTGGGAGAAAGATAGAATTGTGTATGTCGGCAGGATATTTTAGACAACTGTACTGTGGATTTCTGCTAGTCTATGGAAGACAGCAGTTAACACATATTTTCTTTTTTTGTTTCCTCTTTGCAATATTTTTGTCCTTTTTCTCTTGTTAATTTCTTATATGTTTCTTTTCTTCTTTCTTCTTCCAATTTTGCATGCATATATCTGGTAATATGAAGAACTAGTTGGAAGACACCACTATGTATTACAAAAAATACTGTGAAATGCATATTATTTTGCTAAGTAGAATTCTGCACCACTTGTAATTTTTCTTTTATATATTTGGTGCAGGGTCTTACCACACAGCTGGTACTTGTAGTGGTCCTCCTGTTTCCAGGATTACAGGCATGTATGACTTGGTGTGTCCCGAGGGTGGGGGCTGCTCCACATGTGGTAATTTTTCTGTTTTAGTACTATTTTGTACTCTCTTTAAAAATAAAAAAAATGTTTTAGAGAGAATTGTCTAGCTGTGGCCAGGCTATTTTATGCGTAGTCACCCCTTCAATTCCCCCCTGCATTGCATTACTTTGAAGCAATTACAAAATATAATATTATCCATTCTGTAATTATTTCATTATAGAATTATCTGTAAAAGAAAGGCTATTTAAAATGTAACTACAATATAATGGTCATATATAAATGTTAATAAGATTCACACAATTATTAATTACCCACTCAGCATAAAAATTTCCCTAATGGCCTTGTCATTTTAAAGCTGGTTTGCTTGAGTCCGTATTTGGAAAAGACCACATTTTGCATTTGTCAGCATGCACATTGCTATGTCCTTTATTTCTTAAAAGTTTTTGAATTGCTTTCTTTGTTACCTTATCTGTCCCTCAAATTTACTTATTTATTTTTAAAAAGATAATAGGTAGCTACTTTCTGGAGTTTGCCACATCCTGTATAACGTTAATTATATCCCTCTTCGTTCAAATAAATTCTGATTCCCATAATTTCTGAAAATTGTAGTTATATTTAGATTCATCATGTGGCTCAGGTTGGATTGATATTAGAGTTGGCATTGAATACTTACATCAGGTGACCTAGAACTTCCATTATCTTTCTTGTTTCTAGTAGCCACCAATGCTCCTTTATTAAATTCATTGCACATGGAGAATCTTCTAATTCTAATAACATCTCTTCATTTCTAGTTCTATATTGAAGATAGTCCTACCAGTGTTTGTAATTGTTTGAGTGAGAGGGGGCTCCAGAAATAGAAATCAGTGTTAAACTCTAAGAATTATAGACTTACTGTCAGCTGAAATGGAAAAGCCAACAGGTTTAGTAAGATTTTTTTGGAGGATGAAAAAGTAATCAGGAATTTAGTTTTGGACCTACTGACTTGGACATATCTGTTGACATCTGTATCGGCTAGAATTCAAGTAGAAAAGCAGAAAGGATAGCCACAAGTTGAAGCCTGCAGGACAAATCCCTTCACTGACCTCTGTCTCTGTCTTTACCTTTGTAGCAGGGACATTATGAGTGGATTTTGTTGGAAATGCATTGTGAAAACTGTTGGAACAGTCTCTGTAAGGGCACTGCATTTACCTGCTACACTAAAGCATGAAGTCCCCAGGGCTGACCAAGGGGAAGAGAAGCGTGTCACCTGAGGGACAATGACAGGAGTGTGCACTAGGACACACATGCAAAGTCAGCTTATGGTGCCTGTGGCAAGGACTATGTGCCTTTCCAAAGAATTCAGAGCCCTTTGTTGGTCCCAGCAAAAAGATTTTTCAGAAGATAGTGAGACATTGGGAGATCTGGCCTGTCTATGCCAACAGAGAAATCAGTAGGTAAGAAAGAAATGGATAAGAATTGCAAAACACGTACTGCTTCTCCACTTTTGTCATACAAATTTCTTTCAAGAATCTTTCAGGTATCTTAGTAAGAGAACACACAGGAATGGAATTCTGAGACATGTGGTTTAATCTTGTTAAGTAGCTACAAGAAGAGGCTTACACTATCCAATTATGTGTTGCATAGCTAGTTTGGAACACTGGAATTTGGAGTTTTGGGAAATGGACTACCAAACTTATTAATTAGAGAGTCCCTTAAGGCTCCAACTAAATGCAATCACCAAATAAGTAAGAGTGATAGAGAAAGGAACTAGGTTTAAGGACTTCCTATAGCATTGTCCAATTTTAGAATATTGAGAAAGAAGGAAGATGGGAATAAGAGCAGAGAAAATGGTGAGCGGTGTGATTGGAAACACAGCATTTTGAGGGTATTTTGAAGCCTTATTTATCAAGTATCAAGAAAGTGTATTAGTCAGGTAGTAGAGCATGCCTGTAATCCCAGCACTTGAAAGGCTGAGGCAGGAGGATTGCTATGAGTTCGAAGCCATCCTGGATTGCTAAGTGAGAAATGAGTTCAAAACTAGCCTGAACTACCTAGCAATACCCTGTCTGAACACATAAGCAAAAACAAAAATCAAAAGCCAAAGAAATACCGAGGAGGCAGGGATTTGCATCAAATTACATCAAAGTCCGTTGACAGAATAAATATGGTGGGAACTAACACTGACTTTCTGACAACCTAAGGAGAGTGGACAGAGCTAGCAAAGACTGAGTGGTTATTTGGGCCTAAGAAGTGGAGCAGAAGAGGTCAGAGTACAGGGTGTGACACCTGCAGTGAAACAGGAAGCCTGATGTGTAACAAGAGGAGCAAGGATTGTAGAAGAAATGTCATAGTAGAAAAAATGCACAATTGTGTTCTGTCACTTTTAGCTCCAGTGAGTGCAATATTTGGTAATTTATTTTTAGGAAGCGATCCCAAGGAAGTGCGTTGATTTAGTGAGGTTCAAGATAAGGAACTAGGAAAAACGAATGCAATTTATATTTATTAAAACTTATTGCTATACTCTGATGTTCTATGGAGTTTTACATGTAAGATTAAAAAGTATTTACTTTCCAAAGAACTGGAGATTAGAGTTTTTTCTTGCCCCAATTTAATAAGAATTGTTCCCAGGTGAGGTCATCATGTTGGCTCTGTAGGTTTTGGGTGGAGACATCTTTTTGTTTTGAAATGATGGTCTTTTCTACGTCTTATCCATAGTCTTCATATTTCTATATTCAAATTTCCTTTTCTTTCTCTCTATCAGCCATATTGGATTAGGGTCCACTCTCGCGACTTGATGTTCACTCTGTACATTTCTTGCTCAGATATTCCATTCTGAAGCATTAGGAATTCAAAAAACGAATTTTGCAGTCGAAGGGGAGGATGAGATTGAGCCCAAAAGAAGTTGTGTGACCCCTCTCTTCCTTCTGGACCCCTCGTTCAGGCTGAGCTCGTTTCTACAGGCAGGTGATACTCATGCTGCAAAATATCTAAGCAACTCACTAGTGGCTTGAGAGGGAATCACACGAGAGTGTGCAGGAGTCGGTCATCAAAACCTCAGCGACGTTTCGGGCACCCATGACATCTATGAGACACGATCGGTCTCGCTTTAATCTATGATCATTAGTGATCATTAAATGGGCTTTTGCTGTCTGTTAACGGGGCTGATGATGGGGCATTTTCACAGGAAGTCACTTTCCACGTTCTGAGCACTCATCTATTTTGTGCTTCTCTTTTCTTCTTTTAACCTTTAGTACTTCTTTCCCCAGCTTTCAGCCCAACTCAAGAAGTTGCGTTAATTTCATGGAGAAAAAAGAAGCAATCCAAAGAGAACTTTCTGTGTTTCTTTTATAAATTTTTATTCTTGAAACGGAATGCAGAATATTATTAAAACAAAAAAATTGCAATGATGGAGAGCTTCACTTAACAAAGTAATATGAATTTCGCAGTATTTGTTGTAATGCACAGTGTTGTCTTTCAGTCAGTTATTCATATTACCAGACATATGCATGCAAAATTGGAAGAAGAAAAAATATATAAGAAATTAAGAGGGAAAAAGGAGACAAAAACAAATTAAGCATTATCTGCTCTTCCCTAGACCATCAGAAACCCACAGTGTGGTGTCCAAGCCATCCTGCTTGCATACATAGGCAGATCTCTTTCTCCTAGCCCCTCTCCTACAGGGCAGCACTTTCCCAAGCCCATTCCACCCATTCCCTCCGCTGTAGAGACCTTGTCCTCTGCCCTCTCTTGCTCGGTGCCTGCTGCCAGCTGAGTGCAACTTAGACCAATCCCCACCTCCTTCTCTCTTTGCCCAGTCAACCTTGAACTTTTCACGTCCCAACCCACTTCCGCGACCTTAGTTCTCTCACTATCTCGTCAGCATCCACATAAGCTGCTCTCTTGAGCTTAATTCGTTTTTCTTGCCATTCTCCCATTTTTCTTTCTTTGTACATCGAAAGCTCTTAGCGCAGCCATCTTCTAGTTGTTGGTCTCACCAAGCAGACTTTCAGCAGCCCCTCTGTAGCCAGCGAACAGCAGCTTTCATTGCAGAACACATGAAGAATGCTCGCTGGTTGGCCTTGATGTGTCTGTAGCACCTGACGTCTTCCTGTTTCCTGAAGCACGCTTGACGTGGATTTCAGGGGCCCACACCCACGTTCTTGCCGGTCCCTCTGTCGCCCTTGCTCGTTCTTCCTTATCCTCCCAAGCATGTATTGATCCTCACTTTCTGGAATTCTGGATTCACATTTGTATCTTCATCTGGATAAATAATGAGCATCTCCCACTGAACATGTCCGAAATTCCTCCCTAAACCTTTCCTTGTGACATTTTCCTCCACTTCAGCTGCTTTTCTTCTTTACAACCCTTAGGGTCAGTTTAACTGCCAATCTCTTCCCCACTAATCCTTCAGAAAGAATTACAATTGCACCCAGGGTATGCACCCAAGTGTGCTGCTGTGTTTGGTCTCTCTGTGAAAGCATGGGCAGCATCCAAGCACATCTGGCTTTTTCCACCCTGTAGTGCTTCCTGCGCTCCATCCTGTGCTTGCTGGTTTAGTGCAGTTATCTCACTGTGGGCTCCTGAGGTAGCATTCTCTTCGCTATAGCTCACTCCAATCAGAGAAGCTGAGGCAATTTTATTAAACACAGGTCAGAGCCAATCTGCCACTGCCTAAGTTTTTCATTATCTTTTCTTTTCATTTGGAATAAAACCCAAGAAATGGTGCCATGGCTGGCCTTTCAGTTTCCTTTCTGATCCCGCACTCTCTTCTCCTCACCTGCTCTTGCCTTTCTCCCTTCATCTTACTCCACACTTCCTTTTCTGGTACTTTTGCTGTGCTGTGCGTAAGGCCCTGCCACTGGCTTCACTCCCCTTTATCTTTCTTTAGCTAAGGCAGACCTTTCCTTCAGGTAATTCACTCACATGGCAATCTTAAGAGAGGCCTTTGTTGCTCCCAGTTAAAATTTCAAGTCCTTTTCCTAATATTTCTCATTTTTTTCCTGATTTCTATTTTAAACTGATACTTTTCAGGGAGTCACTCTTACTGCCTGAGTGATCTTGGGTGATCCAAATCTTCTCCTTCTTGCTTGCAATACATAGAATACCAACAGCACCCTGTGAAAGGAGGAAATGTTCAGAACAACCTGAGTTGGGTCCTCACTCTTATCAGATGTGATATTTTGCAACACTTGAGTTCAGTGAGTCCAATTACACCCAGGGTATGGGCCCAAGGGCAGTACGCTGCTGTGGTCTCTCAGCTGTGCTGCAGTATGGGGTGGTCACAGTTGAGATGCTGTTTTTGACAGCTTTTTCAAGCCCAAGGAGGCAGACTCACCATCTCTTCTAGGCTTCTGTTTCAGGACTGTTTGTTTGCTTATTTACTTATTTTTGAACTCATTTATTTTATTTTATTTTTTTTGGTGCTGGGGATTGAACTCAGGACCTTGCACTTGCCAGGCAGGTGCTTGTGCCGCTGAACTATCTCTCCAGCCCTGTTTTGGGACTGTTGTAGAGTGGAGCAGTGAGTAATGGTTTTGCTTGGCCTGACCTGTGATGTGAGAGTTCTTTCTTCATAGGCTAGAATAGCAACTTTTGCATTAATATTATCTAGCACAACATATATTTTATTTATTTTTGTTGCTCATTTTTATTCTGCATTAAAGAACAAACTCCATAAGGGCAAATGTTATGTGTCCGTCTTTGATACTTCTCTGTCCCTAGAATTTAGGTATGTGTCATCAGGTAATAACCTATCAACAATATTTGTAAAAGAATGAGTGCAGATGAGCCTCTCCTCATCAGTATGTCATTGTGTTAACAACTGAAAGATAGAGTAACTTGAAGGTTTAGGTCCTGCAAAACGGTCATTATATATGATCTTGAAGAAAGAAATGAAGATCATGAACTATCTGCCCTGTTTAAATATGAAGAAAAACAAACCAAGCTGTAATTGGGGAAGCCTCAGTAAGGAAGACAGACTATAGAAAATACGCAGATATCCCAGTGAGATGGCTGCCTCTCCACAGAAAGGCAGAAGATAATCATGCAAGAAGAAAGCTAAAGTCCCCCCGGCCAGCGGAAGCACAAAGGCTGACTCAGCCTTGGGTTGATTGGACAAGGGAAGCTTTGTCAGTTGTAACAAGGTAGAGCTAGAGATCGGGTGCCGATGGGGAGATGCTGGGTGTTTGCAGCAGGAGATGCAACTGTTCTTGTCTCATTTTTTTCTTCAATTTTAAGGAAAATTCATCACAGCACAGATGAGAACACTGAAAGAACTGGGATGTGGAGAAAGGGAAGGAATGGATGAAAAGCGAGCTAACTTAATGAAATTATGAATCTAATGAATTACATAACAGATCTTGCTGGATGGCTACTATTTGCAAAATGTCTCACTCAAAGAGTAGAATAACAGGATAATGGGCGAAGTATTCATCATGAAACCATTACTTTGGCTTAATTTATATTTTGTCTGTATCTCAGTTAAGCCAGCTTTAGGTAGCTACATTTATTTGAAGTCCTATGATCCTATTTATTTTTCAGATCATGAAAAGAAAAGTGGATTAAATTGGCCAAATATACTTTTCCATATTTACAGTCCTCACTCCGATCCCTCAGTCCAAGATAAATAGCAGGCTTTCATGGTGCTTTATTTTTAATTGTGCTGATCTGGCATCACGCTGAGCCTCAGACTCCTAGGGACAATGGTAGATAAACACAGAACAAAGAAAAACACCTTACCATAATTTTTTAGACATTTGCTCTAATTATTATTACATTAATAGTCTCACATTTTCAAGAAAAATGAAAGCAATTTGAAGCCCAGGCCGTCACAGTAATAGTGCATAATATACAAAATTATGCTGTTTTGCATAATATTTTCTCGCAAATTTCACCTGTGCTTATTTCAAATAATTCATAGACTTAGCACATAGATAGACAATGGGTGCGAGCTTAATAATGTGAATTCAATGAATTAAAAATATTGAAACTTTTATATTTTAAAATGGAAACAAATATCTATACCATTCTATTGCGATGATCTCTTTTTCTCAGTGAACTGTCAGTTCTGATGCACTGGCTCACGGTGAGATCAGTGTGGTCATAATTTTGTTATTTTCAGGATGATATGGTGAAAAAGGCCCTGCTAGGAAAAGGGAAGCCATGGAAAGTTAGTGTAAGCTCAGAGGACTGGGAGAGAGAACACCCAGATCCATTGAGACATGGCTGGCCAGGGCTCTGGGTGGAGCATCTCCTGGGGTACCCGAGATGAGACACCCATACTTTAGAGTCAATAGTAAGTTTGGGAACGAAAGCTGTGGAATTTTATCCTTCTGCCTGGTGTGGAGTTCTTCCTGGGGAAAATAAAATGGGAACTCCCAAATAAGAAATAAGTCAGAAATGCCCTTTGTCAATGACAAAAACAGTAAAAATATAAGTAAATAAAAAGAAGATTTGATATTGTGAGGAATGCAAAGAATAGATATTAAATATTGGAATGTAAACCAAATGTATGGAATAATTGTCACAAAAATTGAAGAGAAAAATATTTGCTAGGGCCAGGTGGATAACTCAGTGGATTAAAGCAACTGTTTAGGCGGACTCAGGGGCCCGGATTCCATCCCTGGCCTGCCATGCCAGCCCTGCCCCTGAGGCATGCTTAGAAGGCAAATGAGACTGGGTGTGGTGATTCAGCCGGTGATTCTCGGGTTTGGGAAGCGGAAAATGGGAGAATTACTACCCGTCCTATTTTTGTAATGAGACCCTGTTGATCCTGTACTAAATTAAAAAAAAAAAAGTAAATGCGTGCTAATAGTATTGGCAAAAAATAAGAATAGATAATGTATAAGGCTAATTATCAATGATTAATTCTGTTTCAGAACTTTTTTTGTTGTTGTTGATTTATTTATTTTTATGGCTGGCTCAGCCTGCCCTGAGGGCAGGGCTGGTGCCGCATGTGGTGCCGGGGGGGTCGAACTGCGGTCCCTGCAGCTGCCCAAGCATTCCTAAGCAGGTGCTTTAGACCACTGAGCCATCCTGCTGGGCCCCTTTCAATGATTAATTCTGAAACATGAATGTAATCTCTAATCTGGTGTTATGATTAGAATTCAACATGTCTCTTCAAAGGCTCAAGTGTTGTTGGATATTTGCCAGCCAATGGCCTTTTGGGACATGACTGAAGGATGAGGATGAGAGCACCGGTATCGTCAGGCACACTAGGCCAGGCATGAGTTTATTAGCTGAATCAGCTTTTAAGGGGCAAGAGGAAGCAAATTACTGCAGATGCATCCTTGAAGGACATTTCCTGTCCCCAGCCCCTTTCTCAAATCCTTCATTCTCTCTCTCCTCCTTCCACCTACCATGGTGTGGACTGCTTTTCTCAACCACGTGCTGCCTTCTTTAATGTTCTGCCTCTCAGGGGGACAGAAACAATGGGAACAAGTGACCACTGGCTTAAACATTTGAAACCATGAGCCTAATTAGCTTTTCTTTCCTTAAGTCTTTAGTTCTAGGTATTTTGTCACAGTGACAGAAAGTTAGCACGTGGAGATATGATGAAATGCTTTTCCAGGTTAAAGTTTTTATCATCCTTTTCTTCTTCCCTGGTCAATAAAAAAGGGCCTCCAATCTCCCTTTATTAGTACTAATTTTTTGTCCTGAGATTTATTTGCCCTAAATGATGCCAATCCCCATCAGGTTTATTTAATCCCCTAATTTTTTTTTAAAACAAAGAGTTGAGCTTGATTTACACTTCCGTCATTACTGATGATATTGAGGGTCTTGTCATGTATCTTTTGGACACTGCACATATGCTTAGGAGAAAGGAATATAAACTAACACGAAATATCACCTACTAGGATGCTTAACGCAAAAACAAAAGAGCAACAAAAAACTCAAAAATACATGTTGATGAGGATGCAGAAAAGTTAAAACTGCTCTAGACTTTAGATGGAAATATAAAGCAGTGTAGCAGCTATAAACAGTGTGGAGCGTCTTCAAAATCTTAAACATAGAGCTGCCAGAAGATGCAAGCAATCTCATTTTTGTGTATCGATCTGAAAGAATTTCAGTTAGGGTCTTGAAAAGACATTTTCACCCTTTGTTCATTGCAGCATTGGTTGCAATACATTTGGAGAATATCAGAACTCAACCATAAGTGAGACGAGACAGCTCTTTTCCTATATAATTATTCTGTAATGCTTTCCCTTGAGCCTGGACTCATAGCTCAACTTGCCCTTTCGTTCTTTTAGGTTTGAATTTGGGAATTGTGCTTTGATTTATTTTTTCATGATTTGATTTTAGGCCAATTCTTGTCTGCATTAATGGTTTTATGTTATATTTGCTCTTAAAAAAAGAACTTGTTTTTTCAGTAAAATACTTTTCTTCCTTTATGTCTGTAACTTCTATTGGGAGAAATTCATCCACGATTGCTGTAGGACATGCATAACATGGGTTCAGGAGGTGATATGAGCCAAAAAATTTATATTATGGGTCAAAGCAGACTTCTAAAACCAAATACAACTTAACTATTGGCCTGAACTTTGCAAAACTAAGGCTCACTGAGATAACACATTTTATTCAATAAAGAAAATCTATTCTGAGTGTTCCGTGTCTGCCTCGTCATCAATTCATTTATGCTGTTCACCAAAGAGAAACTATGCAACATGTGGACTGAGAAGTATTCTAAAAAATGATATGGACATGAAGATTTAAATATCCTACTATAGAACTGATATGAGTACAAATTGATACAAGTGGCCTAAGTATTTGTAACAGTGTGACATAAGCTTTTTTGAATAACAAACCATCACAAAAATCAGTTTAAAGTAGCAAGCACTTATTATTCCTCTAAACTGAACAAACCAGCAGAGAACATTAAGGTGTGGATCATCTTGGTCACATATTTGGCTGGCTGTAGTAGGGTGCATAACTCCTCTGGCCTCAGCCAGGCTTTCATATGTGTGGGACCCGGCAACTATAAGCTCACCATGGTGGCTTCTGCTGGGATAAATCGCTTTATCTCTGCGCATGTGGTGGTAAGAACAGACCTATTTTAATCTCAGGTTCCATGAACGTGGGAAGAAGTGTACAAGACTTCTTGAGACCTAGGCCTTGAATTGGCAAAATCCCCTCTGTCATATTATATCGACTGCACAGTTTCCCAAGTCCAATCTAAATTCAAGGGGTGGAGAAACAGATTTCATCTTTCGATGGGAGAAGCTGCTGTCATGGTGCAAAAATACATGCAAAAATGGGTTTCTTTTTGACATTTGTTCATCAGTGATTTTAAACCTCACTCCATCCTATTCTCCTTCTGCACCCCCTTCTAATCTGGGAAAACTGGTAAGAAAGACTGAGTGCTGTACTGTGGGGGCAGGAAAGTACAAACTAGAGTCCTCTGTCCCTGCAGATGCCTTTACCAGTTCTAGTTTCCAGTCACCATTAGGACCCCCTGGTCAGTCTCCTTTTCTTGATATCTTAAGGCTCACTTGGACCAGCATGGAAGAATAAGTGTTTTTTTTTTTTTTTTTTTAATAAATCTCACTATCCGAGAATAAATAATTTTATAACCTCCTGGGGTGTGTGTGTGTGTGTAGCACCATCAGCACTGACAAAAATACAGTGTAAACAACATGGAGACAGGGTAAACATGCCCAAGTGCAGCCATCTGTATGGTCACCCCCAGTCAACATTTTCAAAGTGCTGCTAATCACAACAGCTCACCAATGTGAGCATCGTATACCAGGGAGGCATTTTTCTTACTTATGTGTGCATGTTTCTTTTCTTTTGTGGAAGTTGCAGCTACTGTTCACTGTTCAGTGAGCACATCTGTTGGTTAGGAGTCACTACAGTAGCACGGTAGGTGCTACCCTACCTGCAGCTCTGTTGAAAGGGGTTTTCTCCTTATGGACTCCAAACTATTAGAGCAGTCCTCAGCTGGGTCATGCTGAACGAATAGCACAATTGAAGCAATGATCATTTGTAAAGCTTTCACTTGAATATGGTTATAGGTCATAATTTCTTACATGCTTATCTTCATTGCTCAAGACAAGTCACATATTTACATTCAGTACTAGAAGGGTAAGTATAAATATTTCTTCAAAAAGAGTTATAATAAATAAGAAAAATAGGGTGTATAAACCTCTTCACAGAACAGAGAAAGTTATTTGTAATCTGTAAAATAATCTATCCGGGTACTTTTATAGCAGTTTAAAGCTTAAAAATTTCCTTAGTTTTTGATTTAATAGTCCTCTTTCTAGACATTTGAAGTAAGAAAAGATGCTTGAAAAGATAAAACTCTGAGAAGGATCACTACAGTCACTGTTCAAAGATAATCCTATCCAGAGGGAATTTGTTTAGAGTGTAATACTTTATTAGGATACACATCATTCATCCATTGACATGAACTCAGAACACTTAATAATAGAGAAAATGTTCCCAGCATTTTAAGTCAGAAACACTCACTAAAACCTATGTAAAATGATATCGACTTGTAGAAAATAATATTTATACAACTTTTTGGGGAAATCAGGATGATTAGCTTATCCGTCATTTCAAACATTGATCTTTTTTGTAGTGAAAACATTGAAAATTCACTCTTCTAGCTTGTTTGAAATATGCAGCACATTATTGTTGACTACAACTGCTTTGCTGTTAAGTGGAATTCTAGAAGTTATTCATACTACCTAATTATATCTTGATACATTGATTCCTCATCTACCCTTTTTGCCTTTGGTAACTACTGTTCTCTACTCCTTCCTGTCTGTTTTTTTTTTTTTTTTTCGTCTTTTAGATTCCTCAGTGGCTATTTTTAATGATCTTTATTTAGCTGAAAGAAGTGTAAAATGCATAATTTTAATTGGCCTGTCAGCAATGATCTTATAAAAAGTCACAGGTAGGAGAAAATTAATAAGACAGTTCTTCATGTTCACGTTGTCTTTTGTTTGTTTTGTCTTGGAGAGATTAGGTTAACCTATGAAGTGAAGAGGAGAACGTTGTTAGCATTTGCTATGTTTTCTTTAAGCTTCAGCAGGTTTCTTGAAAGCAAAGCTTGCATGGGAATTGGATTTCTGTATGGAGCTGTTTTGGCTGAAGCAGAGGTATAAGAAACAGGTCGGGACTGTTGTCTAACCCATGTCTTTGCTCCTGTTCTATCTGTTGACTTATGATGTAACTGGGCTCTGAGAGAACCTTGTTAAACCCATGGCTTAAAACAGAAGGTAATATTGCACTCAGAACTAAATCCATGTATCCCCCTACTACCAACTTTAAACATACCTTCTTTAACACACCACAAGCTTATCAATCATGGTCAGCTTTTAGGAGTTTATAACTTCTATCAAGAGAATGATTGAATTTCAGCATACCATTAAAATGATTGTGCTGTCACATTTTCATAGGAGACATCTGTTGGAGTTAAGTTCAATATGTTATTACCTATCACTAAAACCGTAGAGGATTTATTTGTCCGTTTGTACATGGGGCTCAGCATGCTGTACATAGCAGCCTCTTAGTTTGATACAAGTGAAAGTAATCTGCAGCCTGGTAATACAGAATCAAAGGTTGTGGTGTCCAAGTGACACAAGAAATACAGGACACACATTTCTGTGTATAGAAAGAGGCAAGTTGCCTAGAGTTTTAAGTCCTGGCAGAACAAAGAAAGCATTGAGACTTACATGATGGTGTGAACATTTAGAACTAAGCTGTCTGCAGGAAAAGACAGCAAAAATGTAATTGAATTCCCCCAAGGTTTTGATCTCAATGCAACCCAATTCTGTTCCAGTTATCTGCTGTTCAAGCCAATCAGGTAGTAGGTGTTCAGGGCTTTAACGCAATTTGCAAGCTCTCGTCCAAAGCAAAAATGGAAGGCCCCTTGTTCAAAAAGCAGTAGCGCGTTGCTGAAGACACTACAATTTAAAGCTGTTTATTTCATTTCTCTTTTTTTCTCTGACATGTAAAATGTTTTTATTTAATATCATTTGAGTTTTTAAAATATTAAAAGTTTTGAATCATTTCATTTAATTCTATTATAAACTTTTATGTCATGCAATACCAGTATGGATACATTAATACTCATCTTTTGCCTGCCCGTGCTCATGAGATACTTGCCTGCCCAAAGGCCATCAACTGGCATGAATTTATGTAGGGATTTTTGCAGACCTGGAACTGGCCCCTCCTGTACAACCATGCAGCAAAATTCCCTGCAGAGAGGCTGGGTTCAGACCGTCCCAGCCAATCCCGGAGCTAAACATTTTGCCAGAGGAGCACAGTGGGTTCACTTCTATGAGAGGCAACAGGAAGAAGTAGAGCACAGCAGGCGGACCAAGCCAGCACACCTGGACAAGTTCCAACTTGGTTGATCTGGACCTGAATTTCAGTAAGTGCTAATGACATAACTGCACCAAAGCTCTACACAAAAGCCATAGATCAGTGCTATACAAAATGACAAAGAGAAGGAGCAAGACTCAATCTCAGGCCCCAAGTCCACCCAGAACAAATGCAGGAAACACCAGCATAGAAGAAACTGGGAATCACACAGCTGAAACCTCAAAATTAACAGCATCTGAAGTAAAGAAACAAATGCAGACACATATAGAGGAAATCAGATCAGAAATTACCTCAGAAGTAAAAGAAGAAATTCATGAATTAATAGTGTCTAGTGTAAATAAACAACTGCAGAAAGGCATAGAGGGAATCAAATCAGAAATAACCTCTGAAGTAAAAAAAAGAGATCTCTGAATTAATAGCAACTGAAGTAAAGGACGAACTGCAGAAAGGTAGAAAGGAAATCAGATTAGAAATAATCTCTGAGGAGCTGGGTGTGTTGGCACACCCCTGTAATCCCAGCACTTGGGAGACTGAAGCAGGAGGATCAGTGCAAGTCTGAGACCAGCCTGGGCTACAAAAGTGAGCTCAAGGCCAGCCTGAAGTGCATAACAAGACCCTGTCTCAAAAAGAAAAAAAAAAAAAAAGAATCTCTGAGGTAAAAAAATGAAAGGATAACTATAATGAAAGAATTAATAAATGCTTCTAAAGAAGATATTGATAAAAAATTAGAAGAGAATAGAAAAATGCTGGAATCCTTGAATGAACAATATAGGAAAGAAATAGATTGCATGAAGCAGTTTCAAAGAGATATACAGGACAATAAAAATCCAATTGCATGTTGGCAATACCATATGAACAAAAGTGAAGATATAGTTTCAGATCTTGAAGATACAGTTGCAGCTAGTGAAAAGGTAAGAAAGGATCTCTTAAAAACAACCAGGATGCAGAAAAAATAATTTAGCATCTGCAAGATAATGCAAAGATGAACAACATGAGATTAATAGGCATCAATGAGAAAGAGCTAATACAAATGATATAAAAAGAATATGGGAAGAAGTATTAGCAGAAAGCTTCCCAAATATGAAAAAACAACCTGGCATTCAGGGCACTGAGGCATACAGAACTCCAAATAACATTAACCTGACTAAAAACACACCCAGACATATAATAGTCAAGATCCCAGAAATGCAGCTGGAGAATAATATAGTAAAAGCTGCTATAAAGAAGTAGCAGATTACATTTAAAGGAAAATCCATCAGAATAACAGCAAATTTCTCTTCACAAACCGTGCGCCAAGAAGAGCATGGAGAAGAGTGCTTCAAGTCTTTCATGAAAACAAGTACCAGCCCAGACTGCTATACCCTGCAAAAATGTCTTTCAAGTTTGATGGAGAAGTGAAATATTTCCACAACAAAGAATAACTAAAGAAATTTATAATGACAAAGCCAAGCCTACACAGACTGCTAGAATATATTTTAGAGAGGGAGCAAAATGACCTGAACTCCATGAATGAGAACAGAAAGAACCCACCAAATAGGACAACCAATAAAACACAGGAGAAAAAAGGGAAAATGATAAAAACATGTCAATCATAAGTCAGTACATTTAAATCTTAACCATTAATGTAAATGGGCTTAATTCTCTAATAAAAAGAAATATACTGGCACAGTGGACTAGGAAGCAAAATCCAGCAATATGCTGTATACAAGAAACACACCTAACTCATAAAGTAATTCATAGGTTGAAAGTCAAAGGAAGACAATACTACATGCCCCAATACCTCAGAAAAGATCAGGGCTAGCAATCCTGTTTGCAGATAGTCTGAACTTCAAACCAAGATTAATCAAACGAAATAAAGAAGGTCACTATGTACTTGTCAAGCGAAAAAATTCAAGACTAAGAGGTAACACATAAATACGTATGCACCCAACATGGCACACCAAGCTATATAAGCCAAGTCTTAATAGACATGAAAAATCTAATATCCAATACCACAGTCTTAAAATGAGACATTAACACACTTTTATCCCCAAAAGATAGGCCAATCAGACAAAAAATTAGCAAAGAAATAGCAGAACTAAACCAGAATTTGGAATAACTGGACTTAGTGGTCATATACAGAGTGTTCCACCAGACCACTTTTGAATACACAATTTTCTTCAGCTGTACATGGTACATTTTCTAAAATAGACCACATACTAGTCTGTAGATCATGCCTAGGTATATGCAAGATAACAGAAAGAATCCCATGCCTATTATCTAACAACAGTGCAATGAAACTGGAAATAAATGACTAAAGAAACCACAAAACCCAAGAAATACATGGAAATTAAACGTAAATTCTCCTCAACAACCAATAGGTTACAGAATAAATTGAACAAGAAATTAACAATATCTACAATTTAATGAAAATTCAAACACAACTTATGTTATAGAATAATAGTATCACTAAGCTTCTCTTCTGAACCATTAACAACTTAAGTTTTCAGACCAAAAGATTAGAGAAACAGAAGGGCTACAAGGATAGCCAATATTTTTGCCCTAGACCTTCAAGATCAGTGAGAACTCACTACATAAGACAATCTGTACTGTAACATCTTATAACTTATCCTATAACTCCCAAATTTTCTATTGAAGGAGACTATGGGGCCACAGAGGAAAGGGATCGATGATGTACAATGTACCTAAGCAGAGTCACCTAGAGAGAAAACATTCTCTCAGGCTTTCACAGAGAACAAACTGGTCAAGCAATGGCTGTGACTCATCCAGATGGCTGACACTGACAAAAGTTCTACAAAATGCTGTACATGGTTCCAAGGTAAATCCTGAGGGGATTCAACTGACCTTGTTGGATATGAAAGTTACACGTTTTGTTATATAAGTCTTGCTTCAACTTGGCCCTAACCACTCAGCAGAAAACTTTAACCATGAGGCATGAAAAGTAAGGCTAGATTAGTATGCTGAGCTGTAAAAGACTCAAGTCAACAGCTTCCAGCATTGCCAGCTCTGCTGATAACCCACTACTATTGTGGAATATTGAACTATATATACAACTACTTTCTGTTAGTTCAGTGAGAAGAAATATTTGTACCAATATTCTTTAGAAAACTTATGTTTGCGTCTTGTACTCTGAACAACTACTATGATAACAATAAGCATTGTATTGATTATTGTGGCGGTCCTATTGACAGTTTTTTTTTTTTTTTTTTTTTTTTTTTTTTTTTTTTTTTTTTTGCGGGACTGGGGTTCAAACTCGTGATCTTGCACTTGCCCGGTAGGCACTTGTGCCACGGAGCTATTTCCCCAGTCCTATTGACAGGTTTTGAAACTGCCTCATTGCTATTTCTTTCTTGTTGAAATTAATAAAGTTTTAAAAATACATTAATATTAAGACTACTTAGTTCTGACTTAGAATCATGAACATTAAACATTTTGTGGTCTGTAGCTCACACATGCTTGTATGTTTTGGTACCAGAACAGTAGAAATGCTGCCTGAAACAGACTCTATTTCATATCACTTTTTTAAATATCACTTTTAATATGCATATATTCAACCAACATTCTCTGCTTTTGGCTAATGAAAGAGTGAGCAAGGATTGGAAGCAGGACTTGTGATTTCCTTGTCTTTCCAGCTTCTTCTCTGTCTTCACTTTCAGCTGAGGTACTTTTGTTAGTATAGGGAAGTAATTAGAGTAGGAAAGGACATGATAGTGTCCCTTTACCATTTCTGTTTCTGAGAACACTTGCCTTCCCTTTGATCTTTTTTTTTCTTTTTTGTATTTTAGGGAAGGGTCTATAGGCTGTTCAGGGTCTCCCTACTAGACTGGACTGGTAGTGATCTGCCTGTTTACAGCCTCCCAAGAGCTGGGATTACAGGGGATCACCACAAGACCCAGGTAGAGCAATACTTTCTAAATAAAAGAAATACAGCTAAAGGTGTAATGGTCCAGTTAATCTTAGAAAGAAGGAAACATTCTTGTTTCTTGAAGCAGAGGGGGTAAAGAGTTGGGTAATTGTGGTAATTATATATAAGAACCACCCACCTAGACTATCTCAGCTCAGTTCTGCGGGTGGAAGGCTCACCCTAGTGAGGGTCATCTCCAGAACGGTATGAAAAGGAAACGAAGAAGGAAGGCTGCTTCTGCTTCTTTAGAGACACTCCATTCATCGTCTCCACCTTGGACACTGTCTCCTGGCTTCCAGTGAAGACCTTCAGCTTCCTGATAGCACTCACAGAGCACCTGCACTGAGCTCAAGGCTTTTGACCGGGTCCTCTGCATCTCTAGGGTGCAGACAGTTGAGTGATAAAGTGTTTTTAGAGTGAAAAGAAACTAAGATTGTATTAAGTCCATGAGAGAATTACCTAGAATAATAATAATAAAAAAACTTGTAAAAAGCTAAGCTAACCTGCAAAAAATAACAGTGAGAGAATATGTGCCTGATGAGATACTAAAACCTATAACATGCTTCGATAATTAAAGTGTTGTGGCTTACAGCAGGTCTTGATAAGTGCATCAGAATGAATGGTTCAGAATAGTTTTCAATGGCTAGCAAAAAGTTGGTATAATGAAGAGGTATTTAAAGATTAGCCAAAGGACTGGGGAGATTGCTCAGCAGCATAAGTGCTTGTCTGGCAAGTGCAAGATCCTGAGTTTGATCCCTGGTACCAAAAAAGAAAAAGAGGAAACACATGCAAAGATGTGGATAATGGCAAGAACTGGGGTTGCAAGGAACCATTTGAAAAAAACAAAAATGAAAATTAAAAAAAAATAAGTAAAGATTAGCCAAAGAAGGGTCATCCAGATAGCTTAGGGCCAGCCAGATAGTTCTGTGGATTAAAGCACCTGCTTAACCAGACACAAGGGCCGGGGTTGGATCCCCAGCCTGCCATGCCACCGGTGCTGGCCCTGGCCCCAGGTACACTGAGATGGCATTGAGACTGGGCGTGGTGGCATGCATCCATAATCCCAGTGCTTGGGAACCTGAAAACAAGAAAATCACTACGAGTGCAATCTGTGTAGTGAGATCCTGTAGACTCTGTACTAAATAGATTAAATAAATAAATAAATAAATAAATAAATAAATAAATAGATGAAAGTCCAAAGGTAAAGGAAAAGATTGACAGATTTGTCTTTGTTTGAAATATTTGTTTGGAGAGAGGCCAGGGAAAGGAGAGAGAACATAATATCCTCTAGATATTGGAATTTAGAGTTACTTTCCTTTTAACATGGCACATAGGGTGTCACTATACAGCTTGGACTCTAATGATCCCCCTATTTTCAGCCTCCCCAGCTGTGGAATTACAGATGTGTGCTACCATGCCCAGTCTCAGTTGCTATCTCGGTAGGCCTCAGGGACAGGGGCTGGTGCAATGAGGAGTGCTGGGGATCGAACCCTGGTCCCTGTACTTGCCTAAACAGGAGCATAGTTCCACTGTGCTGTCTCACCAGCCCCTAGAGTTATTTTCTCTTAAAAATATTTTTTCAAGATTAGGAATTCTTATGAGTACACTAGTTTCGAATTTTGATGAAAATAAAAAGTATCGTTTAGAGGTTTTCAGATCCCATTAATTTGAGGTAAAGTGAGCCAGTTTTTCTTTTTTTTATCTGCCTTTAGGTCAGTGTTATGGTTTGTGTCTAGTTGTCCCCCCAAAGCCTCATGCAGTCAGGGGTTGGACCTCTAGAGTTTGAGATTAATTCATGATCAAGGCTGGGATTATGGCTTTTAGTACTGCTGGGATGATGGGTGTGGGTGCTACACACAGCTGGCGGGGGGGCATAGCCTGAATGCAGTTTAAGGGAGACAGACTTGCTCTCCGTGGCCATTGTTGCTGCTACTCCTCCCTTTGCTGTTTTGCTGCCTTCTGCCACCATGAACTGCTGCTCTCTGCCATGTGCTGCTCTGCCTTGGAGCCAGCTGAGTATGGACTGAACCTCCAGTAACCGTGAGCTAAATAAACTTTTACTTCCTTCATTCTGAGCATCAGGTATTTGTCCCAGCAATGAGAGAAGAGTAACAGATAGTCAAAGTGGGAAACCGGGTGGTGAAATACATGCAGTATTTCGTGAGAAGGGTTTCTCAGGTGCTGAGGAGGGACTGTGTACAGTTGTTGGGCTTGAGGTCAAATGAGGTGACAACATGTGCAGACACTGCCTTTGGAGACACAGAGTTGGGAAATGTGTCCTGAAGAACAAAAGAGGACGGCTGCCTTAGGAAGAACTGATGGGGAGACAAGGGATATTCTAGTTCTTGATTTCCACAGTTAAAAAGGCCAGACTGATGGTCAGATACAGAGAGTACGTGTTTTTTTTTTGCGAGGAATTGAAACTGACTTTCAAATAAATGTCATTTCAGTTATTTAGCTGAACACTTGTCTCTGGTTTTGCATAGAGCATTCTCTGAAAAAAAAAAAAGAACGCTTTAAAAATGTTAATGGAATGCAGTATACGTTACTGGTTAATATCAGTGATGTAATTCCTTATAAAGGCAATAAAATTTAAACCATGATAGATCTCACATCCATACCTTTTGTACCATCTTAGTTCAAAAGCCCAAACTGTCCCATAATCTTGCATTTTATGCATTTATTTTTACTAACCCTTTCTTTTTTTTCTTTATTTCTTAGTTCTTAAATGTAAGACAGCTAATGTTCTTATATGCACTTAATATTCCTCTAGGCTTTCTGTTGACAATATTGCTTTGTCAGCAGGAATATCAGCGCAGCAAGAAAACATTTCTGTTTAGATTATGCAGTCGCAGCACATGTGCTGTGTATTTTAAATCGATTAGTTTTAATGGGATCAGCATTCGCTGCTATATTAAGTCGACTTCTATAGTTTGTATTAGCTGAAATATAGCTCGATGGTCTCATAGAAGACCTAATGAAAGGAATCCGAATTAAGTTATTGAGTTTGTTAACATATATGCAGCAGGGAAGACTGCAAAGGAAGCAACAAATAGCAGCCCTTTTCAGCTGATAGCTCACCATCCCTGCCAGTCCTTCATAAAACTTCACTTTTGTGTCTTAGAGATCATTATCTTCTGATGTTGGCTTTTATTGCATTTTATATGCTTGTCTGTTTGCAGCCCACTTTCAAATATTACCCTCTGTCAAAGGTGAAAAGTTAGTCTTCTTTTCCTTTTTTATGCACACAATGAAATCGAAGCATGGTAACGTTAACTTGTTAGAAGAAAAACGCACAAAAACTTACAAATTGTTATGTGTTTAGGGTTAAAAGTGCAAACCACCAAAGTATATTTTGAGACTGCTAAGCACAAATATAGAGAGTTTTTTTTTTTTTCTAATTCTACTGAATTAAGAATCTAACAGGTCAAATGAATAATAAGCAATAGCCTTCCAAAAGCAGATAGTTATATTAACATAATTTCTTCAATTAGAGTAATTGGAATTTTATTTCATTTTGCTTTCTGGAAAAGAAGTACATTTTTGAAAGAAGGACAGGTGAATTGCTACTATACAAACTATAGTCGATAGGCAGTCTGTAATTCTGGACACAGAGTAATAGAGACGAACATGCCCTGATTCTAATTTTAATATTGAATAGTTTTTACTTGGATTTTTTTCTTTTTAATAGTATTTACAGCTAATGGAGATAGCATACTTCACAAAAAAATGAAGCAGCTAGTTTGAGCAATCTTCTTTTTTATGTATTTACTACATAGATTGGACTCAGTGATCCTGTTTTCAGGCTCACAAGCACAGCGATAACAGACACACACCACCACACCCACTGTCAGTTGCTGTCTCAGTGCACTTCGGGGGCGGGGCTGGTACAGCAGGCCAGGGATCAAACTCCAGCCCTGTGCTCTGCCTAGGCAGGCACTTTAGTCTGCTGAGCTACCTTGCCAGCCCCCAGTTTGAACAATATTCTAAATTTCCTACTTGATGTTTTCTGCTAAAGTCCTCAAGCTCCAATCCTCAAGATGATTTTCTGAAGTTTAAATTTTCCATACTTAAGACTCCTTAAATTCCATAACTAGGATTTACAGTATTATTCTGACTTTTTTTTGGTTGCAAATTATACATTTGATGTACCTAGATGAACTTCAAAGATGCACTGATGGGTGACAGTATATTCACTGTCACCATCAGAACCATGCTCCCTGAAAAAGATTTTGTGTGTCTTGAGGCCCCAACTCCCTGTACCTCACTAGGTAAGCGTGTTTTCAGATGTAGCCATCAAAGAGGTTATTAAGGTTAAACTGGGTCATAAAGGTAGGTCCAAGTCCAATACAACTGATGTCCCAATAAGAAGAGAAAGACAGTAGGGAGAGGGTGGCAGCAGGTCAGGGCCAGCATGGCCTACACAGACAACCTCTAAAGGCAACAGAAGAAAAGAGACCAAAAGCATGTGTGTGCACAGAGAAGGGGCATGTAAGGATGCAATAAGAAGATAGCCATTTGCAAACCGAGAAGAAATACCTCAAGAGAAACCAACATTATTGGCACTATAACCTTGTACTTTCAACTTCTAGAACTGTCCTAAAATAAATTTCTGTTATTACATCGACCCAGCCCGTAGTATGCTGTTTTGTCAGTCCCACCATGCTTATTAATATGGTTACTAGTAAAAGACTGCACCTAGTACGTTCTGTAAGTTCCAACATACCAGTGTCTTACTGTGCTAAGTTGTACGGCAAATGGAAGACGGAATTTCCCAGAGGTCTCCTGCATGGATGGCCTGCATTACTAGTCCCAGGGCCTGCAGTTGTTAGAGTATGAATTTCCAGAGTTGTTTTCTGCCCGGGTGACTGGAGATATGAGGTGGACGAGCTCCCTGTGCAAATACTTTTATATGTGAGCATTGTTTTGTGAAAGCTCTGGCATTGGGAAGGTGTGTGTGTGTGTGTGTGTGTGTGTGTGTGTGTGTGTGTGTGTGTACAGGATAAGGTTATTTATTATTCCAGATATCATTGGGTATAACATTTCTTAAAAAATGACTCCCAGCTAATACTTTCCTGCAATTAAGGAAGACACACAAAAAGATCAGGCATTGGCTTTTAAATACATTAGCAGAGAAAACATTCCAATACTTTGTTTATGCTAGTTGTTGCTGAATCCACAGATAATTTGATCATTCATATCCGTCTCCATGGAACAAGGTTAAAATATTTTATCCATATCAAGGGAAAGATATTTGAGTGATTAAAGGCTTGGCGCGGCCAATGTGACTCTTCACTGTTTATAGAACACGTTTGGCAAGATTCCTAAACATCATCACCATTTATAAAATCATAAAAAACCCTCTATTCAATATGAAACAAAGCCAAAGTTCATTTGCACAGTTTTGCTGCTGTAATTGAAACCACTTAGGGATGTTTATTGTTCTAAGACCAGAAACAATAAAGACAGCATAAACAAGAAACTGACCCAGTGTGATGCTATCGGATGAATCAAAGAAAAACAGCGAAGTTTTTGCATACACAGTTGAGCTCATTCTCTCCCTGACTGTGATTAACTTGCCAGAGTGAAGCTTTATATTATCTTTTTCTTCTGAGTTGGGAGTGAGGGAGAGAGCAAGTCTGCAGGGGTTGTACTGATAGCTGCCTCAAGTGTGTTTCCCTTACTTCTTCGTCACAACGTAAATCTGACTAGGGAGAAAATGGAGCTAATAATTTTAAGTCCTAATTTTCTTTCTTTCTTTCTTTCTTTCTTTCTTTCTTTCTTTCTTTCTTTCTTTCTTTCTTTCTT
>PVJA010001235.1:22151-96953 GCA_004027025.1 Myocastor coypus | reverse complement strand
TAGGCTCTCCCTGCACAGATCAGACTGTTAGTGATTTTCCTGTTTTCAGCTTCCCATGAGCTGTGGTTACTGGTGCATGGGCCACCACGCCCAGTCTCAGTCATCACCCCGGCTTGCCTTGGGGGAAGGGCCAGCTCAGCTGGCCTGGTGATGGAACCACCCACCTTGGTGGCTGCCTAAGCAGGCACTTTAAGCCACTGAACAGTCTGGCCAGCCCTACATTTTAATTTTTATTTATTTATTTATTTATTTATTTATTTATTTGTTTATTTACAGAATACAAAATGGTAGTAGAAAAAAAGCATTAGAAATAGTATACAATTTTAGTAAGCAAAGTGATAGGAATTCAACAGTGGTTGCTTCATTCCATGATGTCACGTCTATAAGATTTCCTTTTTTTCTTTTTTTTTTTGGTGGTACCACGGAAAGAACTCAGAACTTTGTTGTTGCCGGATGAGCACTTATTCCACTGAGCTATCTTCCCAGCTCTGTCTTTAAAGCAGTCATTTAAGTTAGCAGATATGAGGGTGCAAGATTGGTTTAAAGAAAACACAGAATGAAACAATAACAAAAATGTTTTGATAAATTCAACAAAAAGCAGTAAGAAAAAAATTGTAAGCATTAACTGTGCAGCTAATATATGAGTGTAGCTGTTTATTCTGTGCTTCATCAAGAAAAGACAAAATGTTTAACCAATATCAGGAAGTTTAGTTATAGAATGAAGTGTGCTTTACATAAAGACAATACATTTAGGAAACCTAATGATAAAGACCAAAAATTAAAATAAAGTGAACTGGTCTTCAGTTATCAAACTATTAGGAGACACTAGCCAACCAGCGCAGGGCTGTGGGCTGGGAAGGTCACGAAGGCAGTGGGGCGACTTCGGTGGCCCCAGAAGGCACTGTCCAGTGCTGCTTTGTTCTCCGTGCTGGTGTTTGTAGGTGTGCAGGCTCACTCTTGATAAGCATGAATGGGATTCAAGTGCGAGAACCAAGACAGCAGAAGGAGAGGACAGAGCACACTTAGCAAGGAGCCCAGGCATCTCTGAGGTTGCGAGTGCTACACCTGCCCCAGGGTTGGTAACATGGTTACAAGTTAAGGGACAGAAGAAGGTCTACCTTTTGCTTGTTGCTTTTTCTTTTCTTTTGCTTTTACTCGCTTGCTTTTTGCTGTCTTCCCCACCATGAACTGTGGTCCCTCTGCCATGACACCTTGCCTTGGAGCCAGCCAATAATGGACTAAAGCCAGACTGTGAGCTAAATAAACCTTTCTTATAATTTTGGGTGTTGGGCGTTTGTCTCAGCAATGAGAAAAAAGTAACTAAGATGGGGAGTATATCTTATCTATGGAGCTTTTATCAGAATTATACTTTTTCAATTCTAGTTTTACTTCCATTATGATGTTCCTGGGTACAATACCTATTTAGTTTCTCTTATCCTTTCATTTCAAAACTGCTCTATATTTCAATAGGTTCAATGTAATAGATACTTCACAAAAATTTGGTGAACAAATGGTTAATATATGATTTTTTTGAAGACTATATTCAACTTGAAAAATGATTGCAAATACCTTTAAGTCAAGAATATATTCTATAGTTCAATTTAATTAAAAATAAAGAATATTTTTGATGGTATACTAATAAATGTTAATGTGGGAAAGTCAGATAAATACAGATAGAAAAATCCATAAAATGTCCAATATATATTGTTGTCTGTTACTTATTCTCTGTGTGACAACAAGAAATACATATGGTGACAGTTGACAATGACTAATACATAATTATCCCTGGGAATACTCACACTGTAAAATTAGATCTTAGCATCAAAATATTTCCAAGATTCCATGAAATGACAATGGAAGGATGTGAGGATATTTGATCCACATGTTATTTCTCTTTTGAGTGAGGCACAGCATAAATAAAGAGAATAATAAAGGATGGATCTTGTATAATCGCCAAGGGGCCCAAAGGGATAAGGGCCAAGGGTTAAGAAGAAGGGAAGGGGTAAAAGTAGAACAAGGATATGCCATGCATAGGAACCTAATAAGCTTAATGAAGGGAAGCATTATACATAATAATGAATTAAGATTATACATATCAAGATGAATGAAAATAGAGCTGGATGAATTAGAAGGGGAGGAATTACGTCAGAGGGAGGGAAATTTAAAAAAAGAAACAAGGGCCAGTGAGATGGCTCAGTGGTTGCGCCTGTAGAGGAAACTTAAGGCCACCGCTGCGACCGCTCCTTGATCCCTGGCACCACATGCTGTGCACCCCCAACCCAGGGCGGGCTGAGCCAGCCATAACACAAACAAATAAATGAGCTTTAAGAGAAATAAATAAAAAAAATCTTTAAAAAATTAAAAAACATAAAAAAATAAAAAAAGAAACAAGTTGTAGTACCTACATGCACCCATACCCAAGATGATTATAACTGCATGGACTGCAACCACAAAATTTTGAAAAGTTTAAAAAGGAGAAGGAATGTATACTGAATTACGTTGCTGCAGTGTAAGAAAAATCATGTGAGTGTATTCCCTAACTTTCCATAAATATGCTTATATTATATGAAAAGGCAATAGTTCATATTTAATTCAGTTGTCCTTGAGAAACATTGTGTTTTAGGTGGTTAAGACAGGCTTGAAGGGTTGGCCAAATAGCTCAGTGGATTAAAGTGCCTACTTAGGCAGATGCAGGGACTGGGGTTTTGATCCCCAGGCCTGCCTTGCCTGCCCTGCCGGCCCTGCCCCTGGGTCATGCTGAGACAGTGATTGAAACTGGTCATGGTACCTGTAATTTCAGCATTAGGGAGACTGCAAACAGGAGGCTCACTACAAGTCCAATCTATGTAGCAAGATCCTGTAAATCCTGTGTACTCTACACTAAATACAAAAAAAAAAAAAAAAAAAAAAAAAAAGGAGACAGACTTAACATCGTAAAGCCTCAGTTTCAGCTGTTTACTAGATGAAAAAATTGGGGCAATTTACTTCTTTCCACATTTGTTTGTTCACTGGTAAAAATGCTAATATAGTAGGTCCATCTCATAGAGCACTGTGAGAATTAAATATATTAATATATAAAATATCCACAGACTTAAAATCCTGATTGCACAGGTTGAGCCAATATGCTGATACTTAGTCACTCCAAATTTGGAAAGGATGTTGCAGTAGAAGTATTTAGAGAAGAGCCATTGAAAGAATTCACAAAATAGAAGGAAGCCGGGCGTGGTAGCACACGCCTGTAATCCCAGCACTTAGGAGGCTGAGGCAGGAGGATTGGTGAGAGTTCAAGACCAGCCTGGGCTACAAAACTGAGCTCAAGGCCAGCCTGAACTGTACAGTGAGACCCTGTCTCCAAAAAAAAAAAAAAAAAAAAAAAAGAAACAAAATAGAAGGAATCTTATGAGGGAAATACAGGGTAAAGGACTAGTGTGTTTTACTTTCAATAGTTAAATAATAATAGGTTTCATAGAACTTCTTAGTTTTCAAATGATTTCGTGGCTTTCTCATTTAATTAGTTTTAATGTATCAGTTAAAGATACTATACATCAAAGGAGGTCCAATCTACCATTAGGAAATGTATAAGTTTCTTTTAATACCAGGCTTTGACTTCGTTTTTCCTTTTTCTTTTTTTGAGACAGAGTTTCATGAGATAGTTCAGGTTCAGGTTGCCTGGACCTCAATAAGTTGTCCAGGCTGACCTCAAATTCACGGCGATTCTCTTATCTCTGCTTCCTGAGATGTGGGATTACAAGCATGCGCTATCGTGTCCAGCTCTGGTTGTGAACTTTTTATGTTCAGATAGGCAGCAACATTCCCAGAGGTTAGCAATTCCATGAATACTTTTCGCTGCTCTCTTTGTCAGTGCTTATTCACTGTTTTAGTCAATGACCTCGGAAGCAGTCATAACTAACGCTCTTGGTGAGAGTCTTCTCCGTACCTCAAGGAAAGGGACATCCTTATCTCTGAAGGCACAGGGACACAGCATGGGAGCTGAACAAAAGGCCTTGCTCAGTTCAGAGCTTTTATTTATAGATCATCCCCACTTCATTGAATTACACCTCTCATGACTGTCCGTGTCTCAGTCATGTGCCTAGGGAGGATGAGGGAAGATCTTTCATTCCTTTTGTGTAGGTGTTAAATGGAGCACTGGAGACACAGAGAAACATAAGATGACTTTATCCTGTTGAATCCCCCCACCCTTTTTTTTTTTTTTTTTGTCTTTTTGAGACAGGATCTCGCTATGCAGTTCAGGCTGGCCTTGAGCTCACTTTTGTAGACCAGGCTAGTCTCGAACTTGCACCAATCCTCCTGCCTCAGCCTCCTGAGTGCTGGGATTACAGGTGTGCACCACCACGCCCAGCTGAATCCCTTTTTTATTACACACATAAACTATTTTGTTTTCCTTCTTATATATCAGATACGAAATTTCCACTTTCATCAGTTACCGCTGCAGAGCCTTCCAGCCTGCTAATCTCAGGAGAGTCTTGCTGCCATCGAGTAACTCAGTGTCCTGACAGGCTGGTGGGGGAATTCACAGAACAACCACAATAACACTTGGTGCAAAGTCATTACAGTTCCAGAGGAAGCCAATAGTGTCCTTTGATGTTGATGGCTGACCTGTAGCATCAAGTTTCCAGATGAGGAATAATTCATTAAGGCTAATAGCTCAGTTGTCTAATAACCATAATGAAACTGTTGGAAGCCTCACTCGGGCCTGTGCATTTTCCCCCCTGACTGATGTAGCTGCTAGAAGACTGTTGCGGTTCTTGCCTAGCTTAGTATGGTGAAAGAGGGGTGTGCAGGAACCACCTGGTCAGACTGTGGTCTGATTATAGTCCTGTCACTTTGTAGAAGTCTGTTTGTGATATCTTTGAGCTTGCTTCGTTATGAGTAAAAGCATCATCTCTGTTCTTCTCTGCCTTGTAGTATTGTGGTGAGGATGAACCGAAATGACTGATGCCAGGCACTGTGTAAATTGTAGAAGTTACCTGTCATCAATGTAGCTATCATACCTGTGTATCTACCTATCTATGTAAAGGGAACTAGAATGCAGTTCAGAGACAGAGCATTTGCTACAGGCTGCTGGTTAACCACATCTTCGTTAGGGTGGGTAGAAATTTTCAAAAAACAAGCCAAACACTGACTTGAGTGGCTTCTCCAGGTCATTGGGAAAATAGCCTGCGCTATCTGAATACAAAATTACCCAGATTATGAAGAAATCCTGTTATAAGTTATCTGTCATTAGTGTTTAGATAACATTGGAGGGCCTTCTACTTTCTTAACTTTCTCAGTGGATGAAGAATTGAGGATTGTATGCCTGCATTGTATGAGAAATTTTCGTGTATCAACATCTGATGTGGCTTTGGAAAATGGTGATGGTTTTTAAACACTTCGTGGCTCGGTGGACTCCCATCACTTGAAAGCATTAGAGATCCTTATCAAATAAGAATTGATTAAAGTTGCTGCTTGCTAGAAAGGCTATTAATGCAGATTAATGAGTTTCTGGGAGATTAGAGTTAGGCAGCTTTGATAAAAAAAAATTGTATCAGAATTAGCAGTGTGCCATGACAGGAAGGAACAAAAGAAAGAGACATCCAGAACTTTTTATCTGATCACACTTACCTAGCGTTCAGGCAGAGGTGTGCGTACGTTAAATGACAATGACATTTAAATGCCTTTAATATTGTTTCAAAAACGAATTATCCAGTGAGTATAGTTGTCTAATTTCTGCCTTCAAGATGGACAATTTTGGTTATCTTAAAATAAGTTAAACTTTATCTATCTGAAAATCAGGAAATTTGCTGTGCACTAGGAAATCAATTCCCCTAAATACTCCACGAGATGTGTTTTTACACTGTACCTGCCCAGATGGGAGTGTCTCTCCTTATTCCAACAAGGGCTTTTGTGTGCTCTAACACTGACCTTTGCCACCAGTGCATATTGCAATTAAAACAAAACAAAACAAAACTTCCCAACTACTTCAAAAGTCTAAGGAAAGATTTCTAAGCTAATACCCCACTAAAAACACAAGAGTCAAATTAACAAATTCTCCACATACTATTAACTCTTAAAATTATATTATTTAAAATTCACTGGTGACCTTAGGAAAGAATCAGTAATTTATGCTGCAGTCAACATAGCCATAAATACAGATGATTCAAGTCATTCAAGCTTTTATTTAGGCCATTTAAAATAACTTAATTTTTTTTTCTTTTTCTCTCTTTTTTTTTTTTTTGTTTTTCCGTTACAATTTTTTTTATTTTTTATTTATTTATTTTTTTTCTGTTGCAGTGGGTCCTATAGATGTCTCATTTGGTTAATTACAAAATACTTTACAAGTTGTATTGCTGTTACAAATGGTATATTTCCTTTTTTGGGGGTAGTATTTTCTCACTAGTTTTTGTAAAACTGAGAACAGGGTTTCTCAACAGCCATTCAATGACGTACATTTTGATTGGATAGTTTTCGCTGCAGGATGCTCTCTTGTGCATTGCAGACTGTGTAGCAGGATCTTTGGTCTCTGCCCACAGGATGCAAGAAACCTTTCCCTTTGCCCCTCCAAAGGGACTCAGTAGAGAAACAGTGATGCGTGTAACCTACTATGGCTGCACAAAAATTACTTCAGTGACATCCGTGAATGATTTTCATCTTACCATTTTGGTCAGTTCTCATATGCATAATGATACTCTTACATCTCATAAATGTAAGTCATATTGATGAGGCTGTTACCCTTAAGAACAAAATAAATCTTTTTTTAATATATTCTATTGATGCATACTCCTCTCAGTATTGTACTACTTCTTTTTGTTTTTTCTTATGGTTTTTATCTGGATGCCTTCTGTGGTCATAAGTGGAAGTTTTGAAGGTAGGTAGATCAGGGTGTACGAATATGCATTAAGGGGCTGGACGCTAGAATTAAGGGTGTGGATGACAGAAGCCTGGGTGTGGATGGTGCTAATAAAAAATGTGGTAGCCTGAGTGGAGAAGATGACAGCAAGTAGGTAGGCTGCTGCTGCCATTTGCTGCCTTTTGCCTGCCACACCATGGACTCTTTCTCCTCTTTGGTGCCTCTCAGCAATGCTGTCCTGCTTTGCAGCCAGTTGTCTATGTACTGAATGTCTATAAGCTGTAAGCTGAAAAAAACCTTTCTGCCTTTTGCTTATGGGCATTAGGTATTTTGTCTCCATGCGCAGCAAAGTGAGACAGTCACTTTGAAAATTTGAGTGGAGAATTAGTTCTTGTTTTAGGTAAGAAGCTCTGATCCACGGAAGTCAGTGTGTATTCGTTAGAAAGTGCTGGATGAGTATCTGCTGCAGGTGAGGCACAGTGATGGGGGCTAGGAACGGAGCCGTGAAGAAACCAAGGCAGCTTCTGAATCTTACTACCCTAATCGGCACTTTGAACAACATTTAAAAACGTTAGCATTACAGTGCACTGAATGAGCAACATATGAGAACTGTCTGAATTATTTTTGAAACAGTTACATAAATCTAAAATTAGTTCAAAAGAGTAGAATTGTGAAATACAATGACATTTATCACATGACAGATTCAGGGTTTACAGGCCCCTTTGATGAATGAGGAGAATTTGGTGGTCCTGGAGAGATGAGGCATAGTTAAATCCATGGCATAGGGGTAGGGTGCATAATGGCTCATGCTGCAAGCCAGGGCTCCTGTGCGGGTGGAAATTAATGATGTTCAGGATGTCTGGAGAGTCTGGAGTGAGGAGGGAGTGAATCCCAGCCCCTTTGGCCATCGCCATCATTGGCTCTTGCTCTTGTGACAAGGTTTTTGGAAAATCAGTGTCGCTAATTCTTAACATGCAATTTTGGTCTGAGTTACTGATGCAAAGCAGATGCCAAGGCTTACACTGTACCTCGCCCACATCCTTTCTCACATAACCAAGTGGCTGGACTTTGCCAAGGGAATCTGAGGCTTTAGAAAATTGGAGTCACAAGGTAGAAGAAGCGGGAGTCTTTAAGTTACCATGTGGAAGATACTCTTTAAGGTCTATCAGGTTAAGATGCTAACTTTTTACATTTATTTGTTTTGGTAGATGGGTGAAGGTTGACTTAACCAACAAAGATATGAATTTAATGTTCTGTAGGATTTGTTCTTGAGAATCTTCAAGTTTCTAGGTCATTAAACAGTTCTAGTGTACAAAGAATTGTACTTTACTTCTTAAAGAGTTTTCTGCCCTTTGTTTCAGTTTACCAAGTGTTTGTTAAGTATTAGCCATAAGCAAGTTAAGCAACATACAGGAAAAAGAGCTCTGAATTTTTTTTCTTCAGTATTTAAGAGAGGGCCTACAGAGTCTACAGGGTTTCACTATATAGATTGGATTTGTAGTCATTCTCTTGTTTTCAGCCTCTCAAGTGCTGGGATTACAGGAGTGTGTCACCATGCCTAGTCTCAGTCACTGTCTCAGGGTGCTCCACAGGTGGGGCCAGCACTGCAGGCCAGGGATCAAACCCCGGTGGCTGTGCTTTGCCTAAGCAGGTGCTTTAGTCTGCTGGGCACTGAGCTAATTTGACAGATAATTTTCAAGCCCTACTGCTTCCTTCTGCCTGAGGGATATCTGGTAATGTGTTTAACCTTAAACTCAGATTCTCTATGTATGTTGTGAATAGCAGATATAAGCTCAGCACAGTTATTCACCAGGTACTCAGCACATTTCCAAAGATTTGTATTTACAGCCAAAGATTTCATTTATTTTTTAACATAATATTTTGTTATTTATTTATCATTCTATCAATACCTTTCAATGCTGCCAGAAATAGGGTAGCTCAGTTTGGTGATGTCAAGCAATTTTGTGTATTAAAGACTTGAGTGGCAAGGGCCGGCAAAGTGCCTGCTTAAGGAATCACTGAGACTGGGTTTCTGTTCCTGGCACATATGCCATGCTAGCCCCATCCCCAGGGTGGGTTGAGCCAGCCAGAGTCTGGGCATGGTGCCCCCCCCCCCAGAATTCCCATTACTGGGGAGGCTGAAAACAGGAGGCTCACTTTGAGTCCGACCCGTGCAGTCGGACTCTGTGCCAGATACGTTAAAAAACAAGCAAACACAGCTTGGGTGATAGTCCTAAATCTTGCTTCACTTCATCTTTCCTCAGGGCCTATTATTGTTGACCAATGTTGACGCATAAAAGTTTTCTGAAAAGTAATTTTTCCTCTCAGATTTCTGTGGTTGCAAATGGAAAATGTTTTCTATATTTCCTTCCCAGACACATTGGCTGCCTCTTCTGCTGCTTTTGCCTTTAGTGTGGATAATCCCATATGTCCATATTTGCCTTGATTCTCTTCTCAGCCTCCACAGATCTAGGAATGTTCTCAATCTTGTCCACTATTTCTACTACTCACAGCTTCCAGTTGCACCAGTAGCTTGTTATTCCCAAAATGCATATTCTCATTTTTAGGTTTTGATTGTGAACTGTAGGCTAGCTACTGGGTGTCTCCATCTGTGTATCTCTCAGGAAACTCAAACTCGACATGTTTGTGATAGTTCCAACATATGTCCCCATATTCTTTGATGTTCCTTCATTCATGAGTTGGAACTTAACTGCCCACTCTTAGAATGTGGGCTGGACTTAGCAACTTGCTTTCACAAATGTGATATAGCAACTTCTGAGACGAGGAATATATAGTCAGACATATCACCTTCTTCCTGTGTGCTCTGAGATTGCATTGTATTTAAGAAAAAAACTAGCTTATCTATCATTTCCGACAGTGTATCTAGATGTGTACCTTGATTTAGCACAGTTGCTCCACATGTTGCATGCTTTTCTGGCCTATTAGTCTGATTTTTAATCTATAGATATGATAATTTTTTCAGGTCTTATAAGAAAGAGAATCTGATGATAAAAAAAAAAAGAGTGCAGGGAAAGCACAGAAAAAGAATGGAAATGTGCTGTGTACGTATACCAATTCCCCACAGAGAATATCTATGTGTACTGCCCACAAATACTAAAAAGGTGGAGGAAAAATAAAAGACATTGATCCCCAAGATGAGGTCCTCAATGGGAGGAACTGGGGCCTCCTCCCCTGCAGTCATGCACTTCTCCAATCCTAGTTAACCCTTCCTTCACTGTAGGTACAACTGACACGTAAGCTGTAGGCTTTTCTGCACAGAAAAATCAATGACAGAGTCCTCAATTTCTGAGCTCTAGAACCAGTGAGAAAATAATCACTTACCATGGGTTTAGGTAATGTGCTATGCAGCAGTAGATAATCATGTGTTATCTGAAATTAAGCTAATTGTTTTCGTATCCTACAGTCACCCCCTGCCCCTCATTTTTAGACCTCAAATCCAGAAAAACCCATTTTTCTCCCCACATTTGGGCAGCAAGCTAGTCTTCCCAATTTAACATTCACTTATTTCTATAAATCTACAGGGCTTATGATCACGTGGCATGACATTCCATTTATCATTGGTAGCCTATTGGCCTCTTCTGTGGTACACTTACTTTTTAGCATAATAGCCTGAACATCATTCTCTTAGGTCTTTTCTAGAATGTATTATAGGATTATTTTCTAGGTTAAAATTTTTCACTAAGTACTCCAATTTTTCTAATTTTCTAATAGCTCCCAAACACTGAAAAAAATGGTTTGAGAAGATGGGGATAGCGTAGTGTTTTATTATGGAATATATCCAGCATAAAGTAACATTTTTCAAAAAGACAGAATCTCTAAATATATTTGAAAGTGGAAAAGTTGTTCTTATGTTGTTACTTTTCTTATTGTTTTTATTGTTCTTACTTGGCAATACAAGTACTTATTTGAATTTAAGAAACAGTTTAGGGGCTGGGGAGATAGCTCAGTAGAATAAGCACTTTCCTGGCAAGCGCAAGGGCCTGAGTTCAATCCCCAATCCTGAAAAAAAAAAAAAAAAAAAGAAACAGTTTATTGGTTCATGAAATTCAATATAATTAAAATTTGTACTTCTGCTATTCCACAAATGATCTTTGCATAGCAGAGAACAAAAGCAGTGCTAGGCCCCAAACAAAAGAAGCTACTTGGGAACTTTAGATCATGGAGTGTCTTGTTTCTTTTACCTGGAATGATTTTCCTCTAAATTGCTTGGGAAACTGCTATCTATTCCTCAAGACCTAGGCCAGTAACTTTTCTGTGAAATTCTATCCAAGTAGAATTTATTGCTTTATTTATAATTGTATTTAGCATATTTGCGTAAGGCATTCCATTTCAACCAGGGAAATATAACTTCTTGGTAAAGACAAAGTGTGTATTTAAATAGTTATAGCACAAATGAATATTATGCTGGGAGAATAAAACAATGATAAAATTCATTGAAGGAATTTCTGGCTAGGATGACTGGGAAAGGCTTCATGTAGGAAATAATTTTGAGTTGATATTGAAGGTTATATTGAATTTTCGAGATCAGTTATACCTCATATGCAGTACAGATCGAAAGAATCCTGAATTTGTAAGAAAGCTGAGGCTTCTAGTTTGGCCAGTACAGTGTTGGTCTTGCAGAATAGTGGAAAACAAATTTAGAAATACTTTTTATATGGGGCCAAAGATAAAACTCTTACTGTGTTGTGAAATTCAGGTAGGAGTGGAGAGCTACACAGACTTTGTGTGGAAGCATGTGGCTTACTCAGAGTTTAAAGAGAGCTAAGGGGTCATTACATGCAGGACCAAGAGGCAAGTTTGGTCAATTGCAATGAAATGAGTCAGAGTAGAAATAGTTTATTTACAGATAATTTAATTAGTTTGTCATTACACAAACTTTAAACCCAAAATGCATATTCTCTATTATCACGTCCACCTTTATTTCTTCCCTAATCATTATAGAAAGAATTATTATTATTAATCACACGACTAAGTCACTAGAGAATAAGGCAGCCCCTAGATGACCTTCCAAATACCACAAAAACATAAGTAATCCTAGGCCAGACCAGCTAAGTTTAGCCTAGGGCAGGGACTGCCCCTCAGATGTGTGGGCTAAATATCTGGCTGTTGTTTAAATAACTATGTGTTGGGTTAGATAACTGATGAAGTCATCCTGTGCCTTGTGTTTATAAGAATTGCCTGAATTTACACTTTAGATTGGCCGAAGGCAGGGACTATTTGTGTCTCAGTCGTTTTTATGAAGTGTCTATTCCAGTTCTTTCCACTAGATGTTTGTTGAATTTAATCCCAGTGTTATCAGAAAATGTTGGCATTTCCTTCCAAACTTGAATCAAATACAAGAGAAATATTGGACAAACTTTGGATAGGTAGGCAGAAGAGCTTTGCCCAGTCTATGTCTAAATGCTACTGATGGCTGATAGATGCCAGCTGGCACTTCTTGTCACCTATTTTTTTTTTTTTTCAAAAAAGAGTTTCATCTGTAAGACTTTGAGCAATTATATCTTTCCATTTCAGAATCATATTTCAACTCTTTATCCAACTTTGTGCAGATTTACCTTTGGCACTCATGTAAAGTAAAAGTGTTTTGAAAGACAGTGCTATATGTAACAGCTATTGCTAGGCAGAGGCAACCAGAGTAATACTGAAATCAAATTAATTGGCCAGAAGGGACTAAGCCCAGAAGCATTTTGGATTAAAACTGTTCTCTTTGTGGCTGTCTAGAGCAATTATTTATTTCCAACAAAACTGCTTTACTCAAAAGTTCTGTTGAAGTTTAATCCTATAGATTCCTTTACTCTTCTCACAAAACATCTAGGGTGTTTTTCCAATAAAACACAGGTCAATATTCTGTCTTATCTTCCTCCACATTAACTTCATGTGTTTCTTATGATAAAATTAAAAATAGTACCTGTTTTATGCCTTGTATAAGTATCTACTTTACGTAAGTACATTATAAGGGTTTATAGAATACGTACATATATTTTAATATGTGTCTATGGTCTATTTTCATATATGAGGAGTTTGAGAGATGAATCTTTAAATAGCATAGAAAGAAAAATCTTGGAGGAACACGTACTTGTTAAAATCTATTTGACTTCTACCAAAGTGTTATTGGTTCAGAAAATGTAGTACAGAAGGCAACTCTTCACTTGTGACAGATCTGAAACTGAAAATTAAAAGATGTTTCCAGGATTGCACATATATCTTAGGGGATCAACGCTGATAAATATGAATATATGGTGTTGGCATATTTTGCCTGAAAGGATTACAGTGAAGTCTGTAAATGTAAGAAATGAGAGACATATTTCCTAGATGACTGTACTATGTCTTTTAAAATTACAAGACAGATGGTTACCATTTCTTTTAAAACTAAGAATTAAAGACTTTCTTTAGGTCTGACTAGATATTGGAGATATTTTTATGTTGTTAACTTTTTTCCCCTAGTACTTTTTAAAAAACATTTTAAGAAGATATTTATTTATCTATTTATTTATTTGGTATAGGATCTTGCTGTGCAACTTAGACTCATAGTGATTCTCCTGTTTCAACCTCCCCAGTGCTGGGATTATAGGTGTGCACCACCACAGCTTGTTTCGGTGGCCAGCTCCATGCCAATGGGATTCCAGGGATGGCATGGCATGCAGCCCTGGGAACGGAATCCATGTCCTTGCACTTGCCAGGCAGGCATTTAGACCACCGAGCTATCTGCCCAGCTCTCCCCTAATACTTCTGGAGATGGCTCATACAGAACTTTAATTCTGCTTTTTATTCTCATCAAAAATAATTTGACATGTGATCTTGAGAGAATGAAGTAATGAGGAAAGAGAAAATATTTCTCAGGAAAAAGGAGCTATGAAATCCAAAATTGTAATCCCTCAAGTAAAACAGGCTATTTTTTGTGCACAACCATCACATATCTTATCTACTTCAAATAATTATCATATTACTTATAATACTAATAGAATACAAACATTATGTAAATTGTGGTCATAGTGTCTTGTTGGGTAATAATGACAAGAGAAACTCTGTACAGGTTCAGATGCAATTTCCTTGGAATGTTTTGATCTGAGGTTGGTTGAATCCATGGTTGTAGAACTCATACACATAGAGAACTACCTATATTGATATAAATCATTAATTTTTGAGATAATAGTAACTTAAAGGGAATATAAAAACACTTTTACTATGATTATAACATTGCACAAATGGTCATGTTTTATATAATAATTATATAATAAATACGTGTAAAATTTAGAAAAATTTCATATTCAGAAAATCTCAACAACTTAAAAAAGCTTTTATTTACAATATTTTTCTGAAAGTAGTTTGAAGGTCTTCTTTTACCTTAATGAAAGTAGACTCTTGAAACGAAAGGGCTGTCAGAAAAAATGGTCAGAAAATGACTAGGATTGAGATTTCATTTTGATATCTACAGCAATTTGTTAAGATGCAAACGACTTAAAAAGACTTAGAACAGAGTGATACAAAGAACTGACATGCTGTGCATATTTTCTTTTAAAAGTTACTCGCAGGGCAGCAGAGATAGCTCACCAACATAAGAGCCTGCCTGGAAAATATGAGGCCGTGAGTTCAATTCCTGACACTGAAAAAAAAAAGTTACTTGGTTTTAATAGTGGAAAGAAAAAAGAGAGTCCAGGCGTGGTGGTGCACGCCTGTAATCCCAGTGCTGGGGAGAGTACAAACAGGAGGATCACTCTGAGTCTGAGCTGCATAGTGAGACCCGGGACCCGATACATAAAATGAAAACAAAAAACCAAAAAAACAAGAAAACAGTGGTGTGGGAAAGTTCATAATAAGAATTTAAAACATAGTTAAACTTCTCCAACCTAGACCTAGTTAATGAAAATATGCTGAAACTAGATCAGCACTTGGACCAGAATTAAATTTTATTTATTTATTTATTTATTTATTTATTTATGAGCAGAACATATTTATTAGGGGAAAGCCCCTGTCTGAGAGAGGGACAGGAGGAGGATCTTGAGAGGGCTGTCTGCAGGAAGCTGTCTCTTCCTGGGACTAGAAATCAACTTTAGAATATTCCCATTATATATATTTAAATAATTGGAGCTAATAAAAGTGGAAAGAGCAATATTACAAAAACTTGCATAAGCTTTATATTAATTCACCCACTATCAAAGATTTTATTTTCTGTCCTTTGAAAATTTTTCTAAAGTGTATTGTTGAAATTAAGATATATGATCTTTATATGGCAAAGGTGACCAACTTATGTATATAACTCCATTATCATATTTGATAAATTGATGCTGATACACTAATTGTATCAAATGTGCAATCTATACTCATACTTACCTAATTGAGCTCCAAATGTTGTATTTAGCTATTTTTTCTTTTCAATTCAGGACTTGATTAATGGTCTCAAAATGAAATTCTTTGTCAGTGTCATATTTCTTTTAAGTTCTTCAGGTTAAAACATTCGTATTTTTCAATGTTCATGACTATGATGCTTATTAAGAATTTGGGATGGTGCTCTGGTAAGCTAGCATATGGTTGGATTCATCCAATTACTTTTTTATGATTCAATTCAAGCAAAACATTTCACTAAGAACAGCACATGATTTTTTAAAAAAAAAACTCTATTAAATTAGAAGGATGCTTCTCTTTTCCTTTTTTCTGATTGGTGAAGTTAAATTTGGTCTTTTGGTTAAGAAAGATAGTATTCCTTTTGTTTTTCATTTATGTATCTGGTACAGGATCTCACTATGCAGCTCGGACACTTGGTGATCCTCTTGTTTGCAAACTCCACAGCACTGGGACGAGAGGCATATGCCACCCTGCCTGGGTCCCATTTGCTGGCTCAGTGTGTCCTGTCCTGGTAGTGAGACTGGAGTGGCATGAGGGACTGGAGATCAAACCCTCACCCTTGAGCTTGCCAAACCAAGTGTTTATTCCACTCAGCTATCTCACTGGGCTAAGATAGTATCTATAAGGTTTCTCATTGTCAAGTTGATATTTCTTCCTTGATATTTAATATGTATCCTGTACATTCTCAAATTACATGAAATTTTTATCCTCAACAAATTTTCAGCCAATAGTTTTTGCAACCATTGAAAACTAAATCAGTTAGCACATCACCATTTGATGGTGACTACCTTATTTCCTTTAATTCTGACAGTCCACATTAATTCACAGACATTATTTACAAACAAGAAAAAATTTGCCCTCTTTCCTTTGCAATGCAGCACTGGAACCTTGGATGATTTTTTTCATTCAATATTTTAAAACTCATTATCATCAATACTTTTGTGGATTTTTACATTAATTTAAATTTAGCCATTGAGATACCATTTAAAGCAGTTATGTTGTTTTTCTGACGTGATCCATCTTATTAGTATTCAATTGTATAATCTAGGCTAACCTTTTTCATCCGAGTCTTACTTTAATTAATTGTTTATTTTTATTAATATTAATGAGAAAGAAATAGCAATGACACATTTTTGCAACAGGTTAGTAGGACAGATACAGATACAATAATTAATACATTGCATTATTGTCTTATTATAGTTGTTCAGAGTAAAAGATGCAGACATGATATCATGTCTAAACACTATTAGTACAAATCTTTCTTCTCAATGAACAAAGACAAGGTAGATGTATATATATAGTCCAGTAGTCTATAGTAATAGTGAGTTATCAGCAGAACTAGCAATATTGGATGCTGAAGATAGCAAGGTGTAATACTAATACTATGTTAGGAATACCTATCATTCTGGTCTCCTAAAGGTGTGCTGCTTCTAAGGTCATATCAGTTATTGCTATACTCTCTAACAGTCCTACTTTAACACCAAACAATGTATATACTTGCTCCAAACATTGAGGGCTGAGAGTGCTCAGTCAATTGCCTGACCTTTTTAGACATTGTCCATTATGGTAGGTTTCTGTTTTGTTCCAGACAATAGCTACTTTCTGGGGAGAGATAATTTATATGGGAGGTAGTAACCCACAGACAATGCCCAGTGAGTGAAACTAGCATTGCAACTTCTCTCATCAATTCAGAACAGCTCTGAGGAACCCTACTCCCTGTGAATACGATTGCTTGCAACTCCACGACAGCCCAGATTTTCTCTCTACTACAATTTGCCATTTCCTCCTTGTGCCATTATAATTTTTCCAAGAATAAAAAATTTCTTTTGCATACTACAAGAGGTGTGTATTTATTTCTTTCTTTTTAAATTTTATTTTAAATACATAATTGTTGCTTAAGATCTATCTTATATTTGCTGTCAGAAGCACATGAAATATACTGGGTTTGTTTTTGTTTTCAGAACCAGGGATTGAACTCAGGTCCTTGTGCTTGCCAAGCAAGTGCTTATTCAACTGAGCTATCTCTCCAGCCCCTACATGGAATACATTGAATTGTGTGTTGATACAAGATTCTCAGCACTGTGGACGAGGAAGCATTTCAGATGCATTCCCCTTGGATAATATACTGTCAAACCCACTAATATAACAAATGCTGGAGAGGTTGTAGGGAAAAGGGAAACTTCTTCACTGTTGGTGCGAGTGCAGACTGAGACAACCGTTACGGAAATCAACATAGAGATTCCTCAGAAATCTAGGATTGGAGTCCCATTCAAGCTAGCTATTCCCCTCCTAGGTATTTTTCCAAAGTAACTGAGATCACTATACCACAGTAATACCTGAGCACCCATGTTGATAGCGATGCAATTTGTCATACCTAAATCTTGGAAATAACTCAAATGCCCATCAACTGAAGAACAGATAAAGAAGATATGGAATTTTACACAATAGAGTATTATTCAGCTGTAAAAAAGATAATTCAAGGATTTTATAGACAAATGATGTAACTAGAGACTATGTTGGTCAATGAAATAAATTAGATTCACATGTGCAAACATCATATTGTCTTGCTAATGTGAGAACCTGAAAGAGTAAATAAAATTTAAAATTTAATAGATATTCCTTCAGTGAGAAGGAAAAAGCTAAGATGAGGAAAGGATAAATAAAAGAAGAGAAAAAGATATTTATGTATATATACAGGATAATTTGGATAATTGTACTGCTAATTTCTGCTGGTCTTTTGAAGGAAGAAGTCAATACCAATTTTTTTCTTTTTTATTCCTCTATATTTACTTTTTCTTTTCAATTTTTAAAAAATGTATTTAGTGCAGGATCTATAGGTCTCACTACAGAGATGGGCTCACAGTGATCTTCCTGTTTTCAGCTTCCCAAGATCTGGGATACAGGCATGCATTATGGTGCCCAGTCTCAATTGCCATCTCAATGCACCCCAGGGGTGGGGCTGGTACAGCAGTCCAGGGCTTGAATACTAGTCCTTCCATCGGCCTATGTAGGCACTGCCAAGCTATCTGATTGGCTCTGTTTTTAATTTCTTATATGTTGTTGTTGTTATTATGTTTCTTTTTAAAACCCATTTTGAACGTTTATATTGGGTAACCTAAACAACTAATTTGAAGATGATAACATCATACAGTACAGCAACCATTGTGGAAGGTCATTTAGAGCCCTGAAAAAAATCAATGGCCCACAAAGTTTTAGCAAAGTTTTATGAACTTCTATGGCAATTTTTGCTTTGTGAAAGAAGGAGATGACACTGAGTCTGTGCTTGGGATATAGTTGGGATACAGTGTGGAGGCGACACGTGTAGGAAGAGGATGAAGTAAAAACAGTGAAGTTGTGGGATATGGAGCAAGCTATGGAAAATTCTTTAAAATATTCAAGTACAGAAAAGAACAGTGATTTTTGGTGGTGTTTTCTCAAAGTCCTGCAAGGTGTGGAACGTCCTGCTACTTAATTTGGTGTAAAACTAACAAAGACAAGTTTCTAACCATGAAGGATAGAAAGAGATTGGGAAAATACGACACTCAGTTTGTATTCATTTGAAAATAGATGGAAGCAGTAGCTTGTGGCTCAAACGTAGTTGCTGAGGATCAAATTGACTCTTCTCACATGATGTCCTTCTCTAGGAAAGTATGTGTCCCCTGAAATCCTTCTAGGATGGGGACTGAAAACTCCAGACCAGAGCAAATCAGGTATCTCTTCTAATCCTATAATTTCACAAAATTAGAAGAATATTATACATTATATGCTTCACTTACGTAGGCATATTGTTTCCATGGTACCAAAATTATTGGGGTTTGACTTACAGTAGGGTATAATTCCTAGCATGCCACAAAAAATTTGTAAGAGAAACTAATTTGTTAATTTCATTTCAAAAAGGCATAATAGGAGAAACTCTAATGCATCAGTTTGGAGAAAATAAAGCATAAAGACTATTTGGAACTTGACGTCCTCAATTTCTGCTTTTTCACAATATAACATCTTTTCATGTTTTATCTATAAAATGTATCCAGGCATTTGTATGTTGCCGTCCAACTACTGGAGCAGCCATGTGACAGTCCACAGTGTAGACACTATTGAAATAACGAGAAAGAAAGGGAAGCACAGTGTAAAAAACTTTATCTACTATTTCAGAATAGTCTTTGGCAGAAAGAGTTTATCCTTATAATAGCAATCCATGTCCAGTGACCTGGATATGCTTGTTTAAAAATCACACATTGAATTCCTAACTCTAAAATGATGCTCTTAGGAGTTATAGATTTTAGTAGCTGTGATGACTAAGTTCAAATACCCACTTCCAGTGCCCCCAAGGTAGCTCTGTGTCCTACACACCTGCTTAGGCAGACACGGGAACTAGGGTTTAATCCCCGAAACCACTTGCTGTGCCAGCCCTGCCCCAGGCATGCTGAACCTGCCACTGAGATGGTGTGGTTATATATGCCTATAATCCCAGCATCGGGGAGGTTGAAAACAGGAGGATCACCATGAGTCTGAGCTGCTTAGTAAAATGCTGCACAAAATATGAAAAATAAGATAAAATAAAACGAAATAATAAATTAAAATAAAATAAAAGCATTTGCTCCTTATTACTAATACTTACAACAAGTACTGCAGCAGCATATGTAAAAACCCACAAAGGACGTTGAGATATTTACATCAAGGTAAGTGTTTTTTTTTTAGAATTTTAAATTTAATTTTATTTTTTTCTTGTTTCAGAACCTTTGTTTATTCACTGATTTTTATGGCTGGCTCAGCCCACCCAGAGAGCAGGGCTGGTGTAGCATGTGGTGCTGGGGATCGAACTGCGGTCCCTGAAGTCGCCCCAAGCTTTCCTAAGCAGGCGCTTTAGACCACTGAGCCATTCTACCGGGCCCGTCAAGGTAAGTGTTGATGAAAGATGTATGTGATGTTTACAAATATATTTCCCCCCGCCCAGAACTCACGTACTGATTTAAATTTTTTTTTTTTTTTTTTTTTTTTTTGTCTTTTTCAGACAGGGTCTCACTGTTCAGTTCAGGCTGGCCTTGAGCTCACTTTTGTAGCCTAGGCTGGTTTCGAACTCACATTGATTGATCCTGCTGCTTCAGCCTCCCGGGTGCTGGGATTATAGGTGTGCGCCACCGTGCCTGACAAAAATTTTTCATTTTTGTATCAAAGAAATTTGAGTTTCACTAAAAGCATGAAAATACTAGATGAGAGGTTGTACATCTGTCTCTTCACCTGGTTGGATGAAGCTGTGCACAGCACTATAGGGTTGTTGGAACCAAGCCAGAATTTTCTAAGATTAAGTTTGACAGATATTATACATCCAGCCAAAATTTATTATCTCTAGATACAATCTGGATGTCTTCTCCAATTATGGAAAAGCTATATGAGCCTGGAAATGGTACTCCATAGAAAGAGGTGAATTTGTTTTTAAATCATTTTTCTAATGTGTCAAAATGACTCAGAAGGAAAGGTATTCTTGGTTGGATGAAAAGATGTTACAGTCAGGGAACTGGCACCTTGTATTAATGCTTTGGGATTTAAAAAGCCAAGATGTTGAGTTATAGACAGGCTGATAGTCCTTATTTTCATCTATGCGAGAGCTAAAAGCAGCGTCACGAACAGAAATGACACTTGCTGCAAATATAAATGCCTAGTCACACATGGCTCTTTCCCATTTCTCCCAGCCAGAGTGCCTGGAGTCTGAGACAGACAGATGCAGAAGAGAGCTGGCTGCTCCTGTCATGGGCTTGCTGCACTGGGGGTGATCGTTTTCTTTCAGGAACTTGAATCAAGAGGCAGAGGGGAAATGTGAAAGTAGAAATGTGAAAATAAGACAAATATTATTTTGTATGTTTCCTTGAGAGTAGAAAATGTAGGCTTTTATGAGAGAGACTTATTCTACATGGAAAAAAGATGATTGAATCAAAGGTAAAGAACATAAACCAGTATAGACAATGTAGGAAAAAGGGAAGGAAAGGACTCAAAGGGAAACTTCTTGAAAAGGAAAGACTAACCAGGATGGGGGAAAAGAAGAAAGGAATATGTATAATATGTGACATAACCTATATTATATAATATATATACAAAATATGTATGTAACATATACATATACAAACACATGTGTATATGTCATTTGTGTAATATGATAGTTAAGATCATTGTACTACTAAGTTCTATTAGTTCAGTAAAAGGGAAAGTTAGTGCTTATGTTGTTTGATCAATCTTATGTGCCTATATCTGGTAATTTGAGCAACTACTTTGAAGATAACAACATGTAGTATAGTAACCATGGTTCATGTTTTGAAATCTCATATTGTTTTTATTGTTCTTTTTAATTATTGTGTTTCAAGTTAAAAAGAAATACTGACTTCAGGTGAGCAGAAAATCTTATATGGCAGGAAGTGAAAACTAAGGCCTGGCAGAGTATGGGAGAGGCTGGGGAGTATAACATGTGTCCAGTGAAAGTAATCCGAGACTGCTCAGACATAAACCAAGAGTGTGGCTTCCCTTAGCAGGCTCAGAGTGAGACCCGGGAGGACTGCTATGGGAGCACTGCCTGAGACTGAGATTCCCCTGACAGGATAGGAGACTGGCTGGGAAAATCTTCCCACAAGACAGACTCTTAGCCTGAGAGTTTCTGTTACCTGTTCACTATTTCACATCTTTAGTCTTCATCCTATTTTTTGGTTCCCATTTTATCTCCCATCCTACCATACTTACTGCTGTTATCCCATGGTCTTATCTTTCAATATTATCCACTATTGCAAAAGTTCTTGAGTAATGACTTGTGTTTTCAAAATTGCTGTCTTGGCCCGGCAGGATGGCTCAGTGGCCTAAAGCGCCAGCTTAGGAAAGCTTAGGTGGCTTCAGGGACCGTGGTTCGATCCCCGGCATCACATGCTGTGCCCACCCTGCCCTCAGGGCAGGCTGAGCTGGCCATAAAAATAAATAAATAAACAAACAAAAGTTCTGAAACAAGAAAAAAATAAAAAAAATTCTTCAAAATTGCTGTCTTTCTGACCTCACCAGGTGGATTTTCTGAAATTATCACCTAAAATATTTGTGTTTAAAATATATTTCATTGAAAACTATGAGAGATGGTGCTTTTGATAGATTATTAAAAATTCATTGTTTCAAAATTCAGTATACCATAAAAAGGCAACTCAGTTTTCCAAAATTCTTTTTGGTCTGCTTGAATTTCATCTCCATAAGTGTGTTTATGAACCTGGCTGCTTTACCTGTCATTGTAATGAAGAATAGAAACATCTCTTTTTAATAAATACAAATACTTGTACCAGAGAAACTCAACCATGAAGAGCTGTAGTAATGGTTACAAAGAAAGAAAAGGTGTAGCCAATTCTTTGCAAGGTCATTCTGATACATGAGTGAGGCAGCTTTATGAGTGGGTGCTTTCAACAATTCCTTTTCCACTTATTCTCTTACTGTACAGCGAAGACACAAAGACTCTTGAGTCCAAACTCTAGAGAGCCCTTTGCCGCCATTGTTGTAACCGAGAAAATTTATATTTGTCATCTCATGGTAAAGTTTTTGTAATTCTAGTGAGCTCATTTCAATGTACAACTTCCAGCACAACCTCTGGTAAGAATGAAGGCATAAAGGCATATGTATAGTTATGGGGAGCCAAGGGGTCCTAAGTCCAGCCGTGGTGATGGCTATTTGGAACCAAGGCCTTTACCTAGGTCAAAACTCAGATTTTATTATTTGTGAAGAAGGGAGCAGCTCGAGGATGAGTGACCGTGAGAACGGCAGGAGGTACGTGAACACTGTGAGTGGGCACGTAGGAGATCTGCAAACACTTCTGCAATATGCAGGGAGAAGATGATGCCAGAAGAAGGGTCTGAGTAACACAACTGAGATAGTATCTGATGATTTAGGCTTAGTGATTTAGTTAATGATTTAGGGTTAATGATTTAGCTACAGCTTTGTTATGTAGACTTCCAAGCTCCAGGAAGCCATAGCCTCTACCTTGAGGCTGACACATGAAGCCCTGGCTCTTCATCCTGCCTCATGCAGGACATACAAGGAAACAGCAGTAGGGCAGGGATGGGGGGGCCAGGGAAACACATCTGCCATCTTCAACGACTACCATCTGCATCTGGGCTGGACCAGTGTGCATTGTTTAAAGCCTATTGAAGGGGTAAGGGAAAACTCTAGCCAGCTGTTTACATGTCCATACATGGAAACAGAGACAGGCTTGGCCAAAATAGAGACATTTGCTCTTCTCTCTCCCTCTGTCTCTCTCTGTCTCTCTGTCTCTGTCTCTCTCTGTCTGTGCCTGTCTGTTTCTCTGTCTGTCTGTCTGTCTGTCTGTCTATCTCTCTCTGTCTGTCTCTCTCTGTCTCTGTCTCTCTCTCCCTGTCTCTGTCATCACTGTCTCTGTCTCTGTCTCTGTCTCTTTCTACACAGATCAGACTCAGTGATCCTCATGTTGTCAACCTCTGTCTTAGTTACTTTTCACTCGTTGCTGGGACAAATACGCGACACTCAAAATGAAGGAAGGAAAGGTTTATTTAGCTCACAGTTTGTGGAGGTATCAGTCCATATTCGGCTGTACCAAGGCTGAGTAGAGCAGAGCAGAGAGCATCCAGTTCATGGCGGTGGAACAGCAACAAAATGGCGGCAGAGGTAGCCAACCAAACACGGCAGCAGAGCAACAGCAACAACCCAAATCTGTCTCTCTGTCTCTCTTTATATTACATTCAGGCTCTCTACCTTAGCCCCCCGCCTTAGGCTACACCCATAATCCCAGAAGTACTTTGACCCATAATCCCATCAGTACTAAAACCCATAATCCCAGGGATCATGGATCAAGTCTCAAACTCTAGAAGTCTCCAGGCAATGACTCCATGAGGCTTTGGGGGGACAACTAGACATAAACCATAACAACCTCCCAAGCGCTGTGACTACAGGTGCATACCACCGCGCCCAGTCTCAGCTGTGGTCTCAGCGCGCCCAGCGACTGGGACGGTACAACACGCATGGATTGAATCTCTGGCCTCTGCATTTGCCTAAGCAGGTACTTTACTCCACTGAGCTCTCTGGCCAGCCCTTATTTGCTCTTCTTTCAAGGAGAGTTTCTAAGGTGATCCTGGAGGCCAATTAAAAGATAATAGGAGAGACAAAATAACTGATATCTAAAGAGACATTTTTAAGTGAAATTAAAGTATTTAGCTGTTTTAATATATCCATATCCAAAACAGATGTGAGTTCCTTTTTCTTTTCTTTTCTTTTTTTTTTTTTTTTTTTTTTGAGACAGGGTCTTGCTATGCAGTTCAAGCTGGCCTTGAGCTCACTTTTGTAGCCCAGGCTGGTCTCGAGCTCACATCAATCCTTCTGCCTCAGCCTCCCAAGTGCTGGGATTACAGGTGTGAGCCACCACACCCGGCTTCATTTTTCTTAATGGTCTCACTAGTAAACCGCAATGGAAGGTCAATAGCGTTGTTAGTTGATATCTATCCTCTGAATTGCTCACTGCTGAGATCACAGGAGCAAAGGGTTATCTCTGATCACAGTTTGCAACTGACTGGGCTCAGGGTAGGATAGCATATCACAGGAGGATTGCAGGGAAGCCCACAGCTGAGCAGGCAGGCGACAGCGCAGCTCCAGCAAGCCTGCTTGTCCCTTTTATCCCATGCAGGCTATAGGCTCATGGGTAATACTCCCACACCCACTCAGGGCCTTCCCGTTCTCCAAACCCAGAACTCCGATTAACGAATTAGAAACTACTCTACTACCATGCATCCTCAACACCAATACCATACACCCTAGATCCATAAACTCCAAAAAGGCCTACCCTCCATCACTATATAAGGCTTTGAGGGAGACAGCTAGACACTTTATAATACGTTATCCAACCCGAGACTCCAAATTATTGCATTTCCTTCTTATGCCTCTACCATAATGCACTGTCCCTCCATCACTCTGGAGGTTTTCAGTTCTGTTCTCATCTGTGAATTTTTCCTTTTCTCTATAAGTCTTTCTCTGTCAACACTGATCTCAAAATTAATTTCTCATCAGTAGTTAGTCATATCTGATTGTTTTGCTATTGCAGATAACTTCACTGGTACCGTAGTCAGAAATAAATTTTGAGCAACAGTAAGCTATACTAAATTCACTTACATTGCATCTCTGCCTGTATGCTTCAGTCATTGTTTTAGCGTAGATGCCTCTATCTATAAATCGTGTCATCAAAAGTCTTTGAAGTCAGGAACTGTGCCGTGGATTTATTGAACTTCCTCAGATCTCTATGATATCTTTGCCTCAGTAAAGAAGCATTGCTGGCTGATTGCCAAGAACCAGAATGCAGCAGTCTCTTTATAGAAACGTCTTTTAATAGGTTAAGGTGCTTTGGAGAGGCTGAGGCTTTTCCGGGGATTCCCTGAGGCGTCTGCTTCAGTCCTGCATGTGTTCTCGCTTGGGGCTCACCTGACTGTGTCCTCTTCCAGCCGCTGAGGACATTCTGGAATTCTGAACTGCTATTTTTCTTTTCTGCTTTTGCTTCAATAGCAGAGCTCACACACTGCAAGTGATTTCCATAATATGACAGTTTGTGAATGTTAATATTACTCGAATTAAAATGCCTGTCTGTTTCCATGTGCTTACTCTCGGCTGATCCCCCGCTGAGGCCTATGCGCGGGCTGTGAAAAGTCCCCCAAATTGTGCAGCTGTTTAATGGCTCTTACTTATTCACTGTAGCCTTTGTAAATGACAGATCACAGCAAATCAGAATCTGAGATGTCAAATCAGACATTGAGAATTTTATGAAAATTCAAGAGGCTAGAACCTTCCCGACTTCTTTCTTTTAATTGCATCAGGGAACAGACAGAATGATGTGCCTTGCCCACTGCCAAAATGCAAATGAGCGTGAACTTGAAAACCCCAGGCAGACTTTTCCCAATCCCTAACTGCAATACTAGGAGAGGCTGAAAAGGAATGTACTTAATCGTCTCCTACTCGGCACTGGGCACTGTATGAGGCCCTTTTATGTAATTGTCTACTAAAACAAATATCCCTATACCCCAAATTCACTTTCTATCCCTTTATATCATGGACCTTACAGGTTCTTATTTCACTATCCATAGAATCTCAACTATAGCTGCTGCAGTGTTGAAATATGAAATAATCCTTAAGACAAAGTTAGTGCGCAAGAATTGTTCTAAAGAAACCAGGTGTTATAGCATTTAACAGATTCATATATCATAGATCTTTTTATGCATGATTTGTTTATCATAAAGGTAAGTGATAAAGTGACAAAGAATATGAAGCAAAAAGTAAGAAATTAAAAAAGATTTTTATTCCTTGTACAGAAAGAGCCATGCTCAACAATATATAGACAATGTTTCAATACCGCATTCTCTCTGAAGCTGGAAGGTTAAAATGGAAATCACTAGATGTGATTCATGTCTGTGAGCCAGCCTGGGAATGGGCAGGTCTCTGCTAGGCTGCAGTCAGACCTCGAGTCTGTGGGCGCGCAGGGTGGTTCTGTTCCACATGGCCTTCTCTTGCTGTGGTAGGCTGTAGGAGAGGATTGTCTTAAGACAAACATATTTCTTATCATTGTGCCACTTCTTCTAACATGCATTCGGTCAAACAACCATGTAGCCCATCTTAAACTCAATGGGACAGTAAAATGCATTATTTTTTTCTAGCAGGAAGCAAAAGGAAAGTGAAGATTTCCTCAACAATATTTAAAGATGTTTATTTTCTACATCATTTCTAATTTCAAATTTTATTTTTAAATGACTGAGGGTTACCAACTTTTGAACCTAATTTTTTTTTTTTTACTTTATAGAGTACAAAATAATATTAAAACAGAAAGATTACAAGTGACACAGAATTTCACTTAACAAAGTAATATGAATTTCTCAGTATTTGTTTTAATACATAGTATTGTCTTCCAACCAGTTATTCATATTGCCATGTATGCACATGCAAAATTGGAAGAAGAAAAAAAAGAAGGAAATATATAAGAAATTAGGAGGGGAAGAAAGAGAAACAAGTGAAAAAAGGAAATGAAACAATTTAAGCATTGCTCCTCTCCATAGATCAGCAGAAGTCCAAAGTACAGTTGTCCATCCCATCCTGATTTCTCCACTTCCTTTCCTGTTCTCCTCAACTCAGTAACTCTTTTGTTTTGAATAGTGAACCTGAATATTATATTTTCTTCCCTTCTTTCTTTTCTCCTTTCCCTCATCCCAATTGTTCCTTCCCTTGGAACAGTTTCTTTCCCTGTCACAGTATCTGTTACATTTCTGGGTTTTATTTATTCTTTCAAGTTCTTACACGAAGGAGACAATACTGTTTATGAGTGTGGGTCATACGTATAGACACAGGATGGCTTGAATAATTGTATTGTTCATCTCTACTGGTCTGTTGGAAGGGACAGTTAATGCTTATTTCTTTTTTTTTTTAATATTTTGAGCAGCTTCACATGCTTGTATCTGACCATCTGAAAAACTCATTTGAAGACAGCAACATGCAATTTAAGAAACGCTGAACTATTATTTTGTTTAGTGAAATTCTATATCATTTCTAATTGCTTACTATTTTTATTCTCTCAATAAAAGTTATTTTCTTAACTTTTAAAAGTGGCTTTTACCTTTCTCAGCTTCTTGTCTTGTCTTTTCCTCTTGGTCTCATTCTTGCGAGTTTCACTGTACAGATAATATAATAAATATTCCTGTGCTGAGTATTCCTTTTGGATTTATTTGTTAGCTAACTACCATTTTTAGCCCCCTGCTATTCTCTCATGAAGTTTCCTCTGCCTGAAATGTCCTTCTGGCTCTCTGATTAAATCCTACTGATATTTCACAATGAAAGACTGCTAAGTGACTTTCCTCACCTGAAGTAAAAAATGTAAAGAATGTTCTTAAAATAGTGAATGAAGGCCCAGTGACATCAAAGAACAGATTTAGTAAAAAATAAATAAGGAAGATATATTAAAATTTAAGATCCATGCATGGGGGCAAAATTTCTTCTCTCAAATTATTTGAATGTGGATATTCTTCTTTTCATGTGTTTAGTACAGGGTCTACAGGGTCTTACTACACAGATCGGACTCAGTGATCCTCCTGTTTTCAGCCTCCGAAGCACTGTGATTTCAGGTGTGTGCCATCATGCTCAGACTGAGTGTGAATATTCTTAACCCTGATGCCCTATGCAAACATGAGATGTTGTTTTCTATTATAAGAAAGTTACAGATATGTTACTTTATACCACTTAGAAAAGGCCTTTAGGCTAACAATCAGATTCAAAATATAAATAAAAAGCATAAGTAGGACATGAGCTCTCATTTTAGTTTAGCAAAAACCAGGTATCTAGAAGTAAGAGCTGAAATTTGTTCTAAAAATGCTTAATGTCAATTATGAGAGATAAGCACATAACTAGGCAAGGTCAAAATGATATCCTCATAGCTACATAAAACATAGAAAGCAGCACTTAGCTCAATCTGCCAAGAGGAGATGATGCTGTGGAAATTGAGACCCTATAGACTCTGGTACAAGTTTGTGGTGGGTAAACTGCTTACTTCCTCTGCGCTATGCTTCCCAGAGCCATGAAGGGGGCAGCTTTTGTCTGCTACACCTTTATTCTAAGATGTTCCTGCTTGGAAGCAAGGTGACCATGGACTGGCACCTGTGAAACCATGTTCCTCCGTCAAGTTACCCACACTGGATAGTTTGCTCCAGCATTGGGAATGCCAATCAATAAAGTGTGCATCCATGCCCCACACTTATGTTTTTTAAGGTTCATGTTTTTTAAGGTTCAGTTAGAATGCACAAATGGGTAATAAGCACAATAAATACTTACTATTGAAGAAATATGTGTAATAGGTATTAGTGTTTTCCTTTTTTTTGTATTTAGTACAGAGTCTATAGGGCCTCATTATGTAGATTAGATTCATAGTGATCCTGCTGTTTTCAGCCTCCCAGGTGTTGGGATTTCAGGTGTATACAACCATGCCCAGTCTCAATTGCTATCTCAGTATGCCCTGGGGGCAGGGCCAGCATAGTATGCCATGGATCAAATCCAGGTCCTTGTATCTGCCTAAGCAGGTGCTTTAATCCACTGAACTATATGACTGGCCCTATTGTTTTCTTTTTTAAGTAAATAGAACTAGTGTATTTTATGCAAGGACTCAGAGCAAGAATATGGAAACATACATACAGAAACACAAATCCTCTTGATTCAGGCTTTAATTTCACATCATTTGGAACTGGATGTTCAGTTTCCTTCAGAGAGAAAACCATTGCCAATTTCATCAATTAAAGTCAAACTACTTTCAACCCCTTTTCTCATCCCCTCTTCTACTTTAGAATATTCCACAAATATCTTATGATTTTCTTAAATATATCTCACAGATGCATCTTAAGACTGGCAAAAGATATTTATGGAAAGTCTAGAGTGTCCCCAAAATGTCCCAATGGACACAATAGCATACAGCTGCAGACTTGGCCCTGGGTTTATCTCTAGCACTTGAGTGAATGAAAAATAGAATTTTCTGCTTTGAAGCCCAAGTGTTTTCATTTTATCTACTAGATTTCTTCCAAGGTGACCTTCTCCCACAGCAATATCTGCACTAGAAGTGATTTTAATTTGGTCTATTTAATTTCCTGAAAAGGCTTAAGAATGTGATTTGACTTATATTAAATTTTAAGAAAAAGGAATTAAACTCCATGCTATTTGGTCAAACTTTTCTTTTACCTGAAAAGTTAAGGCAGTCAGAATCATTGGACAAGACCTGGGGCTAGGGAGATAGCTCCGAGGCACAAGTGCCTGCTGGGCAAGTGCAAGGTCGTGAGTTAGAACCCTGGCTCCACAAAAAAAAAAAAAAAAAAAAAAAAAAGAATCATTGGACAAGATTCCAGTCCTTAAAACTAATTCAAATGATCTCTTCTCTCCCTACTCAACTAATCTCTACTCCTTTTGTTCAGCTCTCTCATCCAGTGTTCCTTATACCATTAAACGTTTAAAATCATTATTTAAAGTCTTATGTTCACCCAGCTCCCCTGTAGACAAGGCTTTCTGTCCCAAAGTCATGTTAGGGCTTTGTCTAGCCAGGATTTATTACCTGTGTACTAAATAAATGGAGGAGGGCTGAAGTCTCAAAAGGGTTATTAAGAAAACAGGTCTACATGGGAGGAATATCGATGAAAGTCAGTTTCCACTCGTGGTGAGTCTGTAGGTCCTGTGTAATCAGGAGCTATCACAGTTAGGAGCCTGGGAAAAATAAAAGCAACTGCAATGAAGACATTGGTTTTTCTTCCTGAACTATCACCTGCTGATTGCACCACTCTTGAAGAAGGAGTAAAAAATCAATTTTAAGTTAATGTGTTGAGGGTGTAAGAGGAAAACAATGGCTCATTTCTGTCACTAGCGCTGATTGAGAGTGTGATCAGTGCACAGGGCAGAAAATCACCCTAAATTACCCGAAAACTTATTATTAACCTTGCCTAAAATAAGTCCTAGTTTAATGCAATAGGAAATATATTTCAAATAGACTTGTTTATCCATCTGGCTTAGTTTAATTTACAATTTGCAATTATAAGCATTTCATTAATCAGTTAACAAGGCATATTTATAAGGCACATTAATTCCTGGGTTACAACAGTATGCTGGCTTTATTTTAAAAGCAACCTTGGTATTTTATCAAGGAAAAGTTAATGCTGTTTGTTCTCTAGTGCTTAGTTTTATATTGAACTATTGGATTGGAAATTAGGTATAAGATGTAAATCAACTGGTGTGCTAATGAATGCTATGTTTTATTACTAATAGTTCAAAGAGACAAATTGTTGATTGAGACAAGATGAGTTAGGATAGATATAACATGAAAATCTACTTCTTTGGTGTTTTGAGACACCAATAGTTCAGACTGGACTTGAGCTCATTATGTAGCTCAGGCTAGCCACGAACTTGTGGTGATCCTCCTGGCTCAGTCTCATAAGTGCTAGGATTATAGGTGTGTGATGCCCTACTTGGCTGAAAATAGATATTTTATAAATGTAAAAGCAATAGTAGAACATGATTACAGAATTAATCTTTCACGTTAGTGTGTTAGCCTTTTCTGTTTTCATTCCTGTGACATGTGGTAGTAATATCTTGATTGTTTGCAAGAGAGAAGTTTTAAAACAGAGAAAATGGCATCATTTTTAAGTTTTTAGAGTCATTTACTATAAGTGTTCTATACATTTGCATTAACTGAATATGCATTTTGGAAAAGATGCTATAATGCCGGCTTCCTGCATGTGGGAATTATAAGTTTAAATTGTGTAACTGATGATGAAAAATTATCCTAAGCAAATTTATACTCAAAAATTACTCTCACAAGCTTTTTCCTTCAGTCTTCTGATATCAGGTGATTTTTAAATTTCTGGATGAAGGGTTCATGAGGTAGCTCAGTGGACTAGCCACCTGCTTAGGCAAGTGCAGGGACTGGGGTTTGATCCCTGATAGCAAATACTGAGCCAGCCCCACCCCTGGGTGCACTGAGCAGGCCACTAAGACCTGGTGCAGTGAGATCTTGTACTACATAAATTTTTAAAAAATCTGGATTAATACATACAAATTTCTTCTTTATTTGAGCCAAACGTCAGATTTTAAGCCCTTGGATATTTCATGATGTCGCTGTAATTATGTCCAGTTTTTTTTTTTTTTTTTTTTTTTTTTACATTATTCTGCCTTTCTGAGCCAAAATAGAGTTCTCAGTCATTCTTTTAGCAAACCTGGCACTGACCACCTCATTAAGTGTCAGAAATGGCATCAGAATCATATTAAGATTTACTAAAACTTCTATGTCCCAGCAGCTGAGCCAAATTTTATGTTTCAATAGCAAATCTTCCCTGATAATTGTAAGTCTGCTACCATTTTATAAAGGGCTAGACGCATGTAAATCTTATTTTATATTTTCCATCCAGCAGTGTTGCATATGATTAGCTTCTAGTGCCTGAAGCTTTAGCAAAAATGTATTGATCAGCTTTCACATAACGCTCTGAATAACAAAATGCTGAATTTTGCTGCAGGTAATATGTGTCCTGTCAAATAATAGTCAACATCCAGCTCACATGTATATTTGAGGAGCAAATTCACATTCAGCAAGTTGTAAACCAATGTACATTACTAGTGGCTTGTGTATTCTCATTGTTTTTGAATACTTTTTACCCACATCCTTGGAAACTCCTTAGCATTAGGTATTTTTTCCCATTAATATTAGTATGTGCTTCTGTTAATTAAAAGCTACCCTAATCATTTTTATTTGGGTTTTTTGATTTTCCGTATAAGAAGAAAAATGACTGGCTTTTGCAAATTATACTGTACTGAAAGTATTATTAAGTTCAAATAGTAGCTAGAAAAAAATGTGTAGACAAGGCCTCAGAGAGTTCCGACTTCAGTTGGAGCTCCCCGCAGAGTCAGAGCAGCACTCATTCTAAAAAGGCAAATCTTTGCCTTTGGATTTGGACTGTCACAAACTGAGGACTCTGTACTACGTTGGCTGCAAAGTCACTTGTAGTTTCTGGAAAAAACATTGTTCAGCACCTATCAATTTTAATTTTTTTCTAAAGAAATTAGCCTATTAGCAGTTCTCAACCTGTGGGTTGCGACCCCAGCAGGGGTCGAATGTCTGAAACACAGGGGTTGCCTAAAGCCATGGGAAAATACATATTTAAACCCATGCTATGACATGGTGAAATGTTATTTATTGGAATTAGTAATAAATATTTCTCAACATATAATTAAATATTGTTTTTGTGATTAATCACTATGATTAAATTATGTTTGATTTATAGCAATGAGAATACATAATGCATATCAGGTATTTACATTCCACATCATAACTGTAGCAAAATTACAGTTTTGAAGTAGCCACTAAAGTTATTTTTTGGTCTGGGGTCACTGCAACATGAGGAACTGTATTGTGGGGTCATGGCATTAGAAAGGTTGAACCATGCCAAATAATTTAAGATGAAAAGTGACACTCTGAGCTTAAAGACTACGCACGTCTTTAAGCTCAGAGTGTCATTTTTTATCTTAAATTATTTGGCGTGGTTCAGAAACTGAAAAATAATTATTCAGTAAAGTGACTACTGTTGTTTAGCTGCAGTTGATTTGGTCGTGATCACTTACTGCTAGATCACTGTTTCCTCCTAACTTTGGCAGAGCAGAGACTGAATCTACATGCTACATACAGAAGTGAATATGCAAATAAACAAAACAGAAAATGGCTAGTAGTCAGGATTAGGACAGTTTGTCATTTAAAAGTCAAATCTGTGTCTTGAGACTGCTTTTATGATCTCAACTATGAGAACAGATTGTGAGGTATAGTATTCTGGGAGCTACACAATCAGTTCACATATCACAAGCTAAGTTAAGGCATTTTGCTTTTAAACTTTATTTATTTATGGCCGGCTCAGCCTGCCCTGGGGGTGGGGCTGGCGCAGCATGTGGCGCCAGAGATGGAACCACTGTCCCTGGAGTTGCCTAAACTTGCCGAAGCAGCCATTTTAGACCACTGAGCTATCATGCTGGCCCCGCAAACTAAGTTAGAGCCATCATTTTTCAAGAGAAATTTTGAGTAAAACTTTGAGCTGTTGCCACTTGTTGTGTAGAGAGTAGAATGCTTTCTAGTAGTATTATAAGTTACTTTCCTAAATAGCACAGGATAGCTACACTACCATATGTCTTAAATGGCTAAGTAGAGGTATAGATTTAAGGCAGTTATGAGCTTGTCATTCATTAGGAGAAGGAAAAAAGATAATTTATTTATAATAATGTTTAAATTTTCTGCCATAACAATTGGAATGCTCGTGGTTTTAAGATTCTTATAATGGGACGTACTTTGACACTTGAAAAAAATCAGTGGAGCATCTCTTGGCTACTTAATGAGTCTAAAAAGTAGCAGTGAATTTCATGTGGAAAAATGCTTCGTGCTCTTGTGACCCATACCAAAGCTATTAGCTCTCTTCGTGTGGATGAATGGCTTGGGTGGGTGGCTGTGGAGACCGTAGGGGCCTGACCTTGACTCGGAGTTCTTTCTGTGTTCTAAAAATTGAAAATTTCAGTCACAATGAATTAAGTTTAAGCCATTTGACATCAAATCTCTAACAACAGTAACAACACTGAAAAGGCCGACAAAACGTTTGAAAACATGGTACGGAGCTGAAAATACCTTCAGGAACAATTTAAAAAACCCTGAACTGGATGGACGAAGCTTTCAAGCAGGCTGCTATTGGGCTAGGTTGTTTCAAATGCAGCAGCCACGCTCCAAAGTACTAGGAGCAGAGACAGAAGCCCTCCTCGAGTGATACAGTCACGTTTTGCTTGTTCTACACAACGTTTCCTGAGATACAGGAAGCAAATGTCAAGGAAATCTGAAAGGGAAACAGTGAGCATGGTAAGCTTGCCCGTGTTCGCTTCATCGACTTCATGATTCATCTAGGGGGTTAGTAAAGTGCGCATCTGCATCTGCCTGGGTGGAGCTGGTGCTACGTAGAGTGCTCTGCTCTCTCTCCTCTGTTTCTGTTCCCCAGCTCCGTTTTTCTGGCTGGCACAAACTGAGCGCCCTCTGCTCACCACACCCTTCTACTGTGCTGAGCCTGCTGTGGTGTCGGCTATCTATAGGTTGTATTCCCTGAAGCTAAGAGCCAAGTTAAACTTCTCTTCCTTTGAATCATGAGTGTCAGATAAATATTTACTTATCAGAAATGCTAATTCAGTGAGGTCAAAACATAGTAAGGAAAAGATTTTGACCCTAGGACAATTTTCCTTCTAAGCCAAAGAAGCACTTTCAAGTACTCTCCCCATGAAGGAAATCATTATTCTATTTGGAGATCATATAAATAAAATTAGAAGGATTCTTCCTGGGTCTTTTGGGCTGGTCATGCCACACACTTTTTACTATCATTTAAGTAAGTCACAGAGTGACCAGTTTTCTTTCTTTCTTTCTTTCTTTCTTTCTTTCTTTCTTTCTTTCTTTCTTTCTTTCTTTTTTTTTTTACATGGAAATTACTTTGTTCTTTTATTGTTGTGTTATAAATATAAACTGTAGCCTAAACACTAACATGTTAAAGTCTTGATCCTCCATGCAGAAACGTTCTGACGCATCTAGAGAAGTGATTAAACTGTGCGAGTGTTACAGCCATCAGTAAGGTAACCCAGTCATAGGCTCAGGACTGAAAATGCTATTGGGGAAGTGATGGGGAAAATAAGCCCTAGAGGGATGGCTCTGCGGGTAGTCTGACCCCTGACTCTTCACCTCTCTGGATCTTCCTTTCATGCTCTGCTGCCTGGCTGCCGTTCTCTTTCTGGTGTGGAGTGAACAAAGCATGAGTGAAATGTCTGAAACTATGAGCCAAATAAAACTTTTCTCTAAATTGTTTCTATCAGATATTTCAGTCCCAGGGTGAAAAAGCTAATAGATTTGTTGACAGAAACTAAACTTTGTTTGACACAGTCCTGTCTCCAGTCACGTAATTTTTTTCTAGCATCTTTGGAACTAGGTTTGAACATATGACATTTAATTTAGTAATGATGGTCTGAAAGGTTAACTCTATCCAGTGAGGCTGAAGTGAAGTCTCCTATGGCTTCGGGGAAAACTCTGTGTCTCTTGATACAAGGGCTGTGCAGTGGGTAATTTTTTTCATATTTCTTTTCTTTATGGCAGTGATGGGATAACCAGAGCTGCAGTCTAAACTGGAATTTCTGATCAGGAGGTGACAGGCATGAAGACCAAATTCAACTCTGTTAGAACGATACAATGCAGCATAATGGAAAGCAGCTGGAACCCATGACAGCTCAAAACAGATAAACTAGTGTCACATAAAGGATCATCTCAGTATCTTGATTTGACAAGAATGATTTTTACTTTGAAAGTCACTTGTAGTTGGTTGTGAGTCATGGCCATGTCTCTTCAGTAACACCTTAACTATTAAGAATTGCGTGCTTGTGTGTATGCATATATGTGTGCTTTGGTTTGTCCTTGTCTTTTCTTTAACATAAAGGATGCTGCAATTTTAATAGATAGGCATGAATTTCCTCTCATTCCTAGTTACCACTGAAGCCTTGCAGGCAGAAAAAGGAAGAAAACAGAACAAGAAAGAAAGAAAGAAAGAAAGAAAGAAAGAAAGAAAGAAAGAAAGAGAAAGGTGCTTATTTTGAAAGAAGAATATGGTGTATATTTCAGAATATAAGATGCAATACAAACTAAAAATATAACATAAATCTAATTTTTATGTTGAATAATCATCGGTCTCTTTATTGAAATATTTATGATAACATTCTTTTGCAAAGCTGCAGCTTTGATTTTCAGAAGAAGGTGATGAAACTCAGAGGTGGAAAGGCATGGTAGATAACTACTTCATGTGAATTTCCACAGCATTAAGGATCTATTATAGGCAGCCTTCCTTTGGGGATTCCTAAACCAAATTTTATTCTTCAACTTGTCAAAGTTGACTATATGCATGAAAGAAAAATAGTTTTTGAGGTGAACATGTTATGTGTGGCTTCAAAAATTCAAATTGTACTATAAAAACAAATAAATTTTCTTGAAAAACTAGAACAATTAGCAAGTCCAGGGCTACACACCTAAATGACAAATATGGACTGGAGTCAATAGCTACTCAGTGAGAGATGTACATCTAGTACCATCATTGTTTCTTTCCCAGTTGGACTTGGACAGGTTTTTGAATTTACAAGCACAAGGAACCAAAGTCTTCAGCAATTTCTTCCTAACTATTTATAGTTATCATTTGTGTGACAGAAAGCAAAGACCACTTGCCACCATGACTGATCAGGAAGGTAGAGGAGAAGTCATGGTTTTTGTTCTGTGTGGGCTTCACATGTTACTGACTTACATTAGATTCTCAGTAATTACTTGATCATTGGTCCTAATTGGATGGACAGAAAATGTTAGCCTAAAATATTCCAGTCTAAAATGTGCTATAGTTGAAAATGTCCTTTAAAGTAACATCCTCCCACATGAGCAACAGAATAGCAGCAACACCTAGCTTCCGCCAGGTTTCCATATGCATTCACTGAATTAATAAGAGGCCTCCTGGAAAACAACTTTGACTTCCACACAAACTTCAGTGTTTTATAGCCAATCTGCCAAAAGAATGGGTCTTTTTTGTCTAAATGAGTGGCAGGGGTAGATAACAGGACAGAAGAGCTATTAAACTTGCAATTCATAAGCAATATAACAGCGGTAACCTGCATATCAAATGCTACATTTAATCCTTATGAGATGAAAATCATATGCCCGAGTAAATAAAAGTATTCATCAACCTGAAGCATAGAGTTTATATCTGGTTTTTTAACAGTCAAACAAAGGAGAAATACAGGATATAAGACCAAAAATGCCCTACTGAGCTTTTCAAAATTATAAAACAACCTCATAGAAGTGATGGTTTTTAAAATTCACATATGGATAATGATTTGGAATAGTTGAAAATTTTCTCACATCTTATGTCTCTGGGCCCTTCCTAAAGTTTTGTACTCTCTTTGGGATGGAGACAGAACAGAGAGTGAGAGGAATTTTTTTTAACATCCAAATCACCTGTTTTATTTATTTTTTATTTTTTTGTAATTTTTAGGGAAGAGTGTACAAGGTGTTCAGGGTCTCACTACTAGATCAGACTCATAGTGATCCACCTGTTTACAGCCTCCCAAGAGCTGGGATTACAGGCACATACCATCACCACACCCAGTCTCTAATCATCTGTTTTAAATGCATGAGTATATTATATTTTCTATTTCCCCTTTTAAATCTTTTATTTTAAACTTTTCTTTTATAACAAAGAAAAACGGAGGGTCTTATTTTGGGAGCGTTGTGTTGACGTCTTGACCATCCAGGTCTCTGGAGAGTACCTTTTAATTCACATTTATAAGATACCATGCTAGAATTTAGTGGGAACAGGAAGATATGGGTTGAGAAGGCCCAGGCTGAGAGCAAATGTGAAAGCAGTATTCCAGTGGTGAATTAGGTGGCGGGTTTTGCTTTTTTCCCAGACAACATGTGACTCAGAAGTGGGTTTTTCTGCTTCCTTTGCATCTCGCTAAGATGACTCATCTTTAACGCCCAGACTTTTAGGAGTAAGCTAGTTTCTCCGAGGCAGCACTTTGTGGATGTTAAACAGCTTTTGCCAAGTCAGATCTGCATTCTGCAAGCACAGATTATGTGATGGAGTAAGAGTTGTATAATTCAGCCAGTCAGGACCCTTGAAGACATGTACAGAAATGTTTACTGAAATTATATAGGTGTATTTATCAATTACAAGTTATCTGTCCAGAAACATCTATGTTGGAAGCAAATGCTATAATAAATAAGATTAAAGAAATACATACAGGCATGAGTTAATGCCTGTTCTTATATTGGCTCACTGCTTTAAGTGCTTCAAAATTTATCTTTTCTGTTTTTATCTTTTTAAGACAGGGTTTCATTATGCAGCTCAGGCAGCTCTTGAGCTCATTTTATGGACCAGGCTGGTCTTGAATTTGTAACAAGTGTCCTGTCTCAGCCTCCCAAGTGCTGGGATTACAGCTGTGTGTCACCATGCCTGGTTTATACTTTACCTTCAAAGCTAAATTAGGCAATGTTCAATCACCCTCAACTGCTGATGCTTAGAAGCTTTAACTTTCAATAACATGTCTCTTCTAGTATATATACACATTTGAGCCACCTCAGTGCTTCTTTAAGCAAAATCAAAATTAAAAAATAAAACATAAAAATGAAGTACATCCCCCTCCCCCCCAAAAAAAGAATAGAAAAGCAACCTGAAAATGCTTATGTTTATAAAAATCAGAACAGAATCACCAGATAAGTTTATACAAGGAATCCTTCACTTCAGCCTGACTAATGCTTAGGAGATGCAGGTTAGTGGAAAGGCAGGCCTGGGTGTGGCAGCTGAGGGCAGAGAGAAACACAAAGGAGCTCAAAGAACAATGGTATTCAAGGTTCCATGTGGCTTAGAGCATCACAGGGCAATATTTATGGTAGCTAAATGTCTATGAAAGCAGTCTGATTACAGATGTATCATACAATTCACAGTTTCATGTGAAGAATAAAAATTTTTCATTGGATTATTATAGATGTTACCAGGGAAGGGGGTGCTTCCTTGTTTGCTGCTATTTGAACCAGAGATTTAATTTTTTATCTTACCAAAATATAGTAGAATTTAAGGCAATTTTCATATTGGTAAAGGAGAATTGAAAATTTTTCTACAGTATTGTCTCATTGTAAAAGTAAATTTATAATGTCACAGGTATATTTTCATTTTTTTTTTTTTTTTTTTTTTGTCTTTTGGAGACAGGGCCTCACTATGCAGTTCAGGCTGGCCTTGAGCTCACTTTTGTAGCCCAGGCTGGTCTCGAACTCACACCGATCCTCCTGCCTCAGCCTCTATTTTCATTGTTAAAATTCAAAAATTTAACTGCTAGGTTAAACTTAAAACTTGCAATGTCAGGAAAGATCCATTTATGTTTTGATGCATGCAGTCCTGTGTGTTTTATTTTTTGCTTTTTTGTTTTATTTTTATTTTGTGGTATCTGGGATCAAACTCAGGACCTTGCACTTGCCATGCAGGCACTTAAGCCTCTGAGATACTTCCCTGGTTTATGTTTTATTGCATGCAGTATTGTGCAGTGTTTCAATGAAGCTAAACTTATCTATCGCCCCAAAACATTTATCAGTTTTTTATGATGCAAATATTCCAAATGCTTTCTGTAGTTTTGTAAATATATAGTATGAAGTCATTCTCTATTCTTTTTATTGGTTCGTTGTTAAATCAGTGCACAAGAGACTTGTTACAGGCGTTAGGCAGGAGGTATTTTTACATTTGGATCTAGGGACCATCTCTTTAGGTTCTTTTTTCTGAAAGGCATCATTTCTGGTAGTCTCATCTCCCACTATGAGAAGAGAGTCTGCTTTCTGGAATCTGCTTGTGTAGAAACGCAACCTTCATGGCCCCTAATGACTGCTTGCAGCATCTCTCGTGGTGCTGCATCGCCCTTGCGCTGGCCCTAAGTATCAGCCTTCATTGCCTCTCTCCAGGGTTGCTCTGATAAGAGTGACTGTAGGTACAGCTGTTACACAGATCGCATGGGAACTGTGGCCATTTGTCTTCTGACCATGCTATATTTGCATTTAGAATTTAATAATCATGTGTTGATGTATCTTCCCATGTCTACCTTCTACATATAGCCATAGCAGAGAGGATAAGCCAGGGACACACACATTTCCTTTGCTTCTGCATGGAATCATTCTAGTTAATGAGATATAAGTTCCTTGTCAGTGGTATGTTGAGATCAGCTCAAGGAAATATGCCATTCATGACCCATCAACTAGGCAGAAAGTAGTTTCAAAGACCTTGGAAAGCATGGGGTGGCCATGCCTGGAGGACAACCTGACAGGCAGCACCTTGGAAGTGCTAGGATGGCTGCTCTGTGCACTAATTCTAAAGATGCTTGGGGCAAAGAAGCCTACATTTGTCCCTGCTGTATGTGAGTGCTGTTCCATGTGACCCACACAGCGGCCAAGTCCAGAGGTTGGTGATGAATATCAGAAACCCAGAGCAACAAACTCTCCCTGTCACAAGGGGCGTAACCCTGTGTAATTTTGAAAACCAAAATTAGTGTTCACACATGTGCCCATATTTTGATAAATGGTAGACTAACTTCTCTCTGCTTTAATAATTTCCTTAGTATCATTCAAAATATATTTAACTCAAGGGTTACCAAGGCAGAGGTCTTTTTAGTCTAATTTATTTCTGGAATAAATAGAAGTTCTACTTAAAGTTTATAAATTGATAGGCACTGTAGTTTAAACCTAATTTTAATAACATGTGATTATTGACTAAATGTATGTATTTCTTTGAGTCTGTTGAATTTCTTATGCACAAGGTGATGACAATATGATGGGTGTGGTCCCTTTGTAAGGATGAAACTCTCTGGGATGGAATTAGTCTCATGAAAGAGTCTCCAGAGAGCTGCCATCCTACTTTGGCCATATCAGGACATAGTAACAAGACACATATGTACATCATTTTGTAGAACTAGTGTCAGTGTCAACCATCTGGATGAGTCATGGCCATTGCTTGACCAATTTGCTCTCTGTAAAAGCCTGAGAGAATGCTTTCTCTCTAGGTAACTCTTCTTAGGCGCGCTATACATCATTAATCCCTTTTCTCAGGGAGCCTTGTTATTTCCTTGAACAGAAAATTTGGGACACCATTGAGTTATAGGATGTTATAACATAGGTTCTCTTATGTCCAGAGCCCTTGCTGACCATGAAGGGCTAGGGCCAAAATATTGGCTATCCTTGTAGCCCTTATTTTTCTCAGTTTTTTGGTCTGTAAATTTAAGTTGTTAATCCTCTAGAAGAGAAGCTTAGTGATACTATTACTCTATAACATGGGTACTTGAGCTTAACATCACTGTTTTCTGAATATCAAATACCTTAGACATAACATGGAACTGGTATTTTCCATAAACCCTTGGTGTTCTAATAACTTCCTATAGAAAGTGATAAAAAGTTATAGCTTTACACATAACTTTAAAATTTTAACCATATACAAAATTATAGCAGGTCAATATTATGGCATTTTCCCTTGTCTCTTATTCTCTTTTATTACCCTATTTTTGTTCTTTTTAAAACATGAACATTTACTTGAAAGAGAGTATAGCAATAATTGAAATAACAATAGAAGAAGCACACATCTAAAAGACTAGAGTGACAGGCATTCCATAAATGGCTTTAGCATTACACATTGCTATCCTTAGTGTCAGAGACATGTTGGAGGTTCTTAGGACCATTGTCTAATTCATCCTGTATAGAGAGGTGCATGGTCTTGCCCCTGCCAAGTTTCCTAATCTTTCTGTTTGCTGTCTCTTCATTGTTTAATCCTTAAGTTACTGATTTCCATTTAGCTGTGATATAGCTTTCCATTTTTATTTCTTCTATTCTGTTCTTAAATGAGGGAGACTATATGATATTTACAAATATAGATATGGTTTACTTCACTTATCACTATGTATTCAAGATACATGCACTTACATATGAAGGCTTTGAGTTTACCATTTTTTACAGTTGAATAATCCGACATTATATAAAAATACCACATCTTTTTCAACCATTATTCAGGTGATGGGCATTTTGGTTGTTTCCAAGATTTGGCTATCACAAACGCTGCTGTAAACATAGGTACATGAACATTACTGTGATATGATGCTTTCAGTTCCTTTTGGAAAATTACCAGTTAGGGGATAGCTGGATTGTATAGGATTTCCAATCATAGTTTTTTAAGAAGTCTCCACACTGATTTCCATAATGGTTGCACCAGTCCGCATTCCCACCTGCAGTGGAGAAGGGTTCCTTTTCGCCCACAGCCTCTCCAACATTTGTTGTTGCTTGATTTCTTTATGAAAGCCATTCTTTCTGGAGTGAGATGGTGTCTAAGTGATGTTTTAATTTGCATTTCAGTGATGTCTAGGGATGTGGAACATTTCTTCATGTATTTATAAGCGTCTAGTATTTCTTCCTCTCAGAATTGATTGTTCATTTTTGATGCCCCTTTCTGGATTGGGTCTTTGAATTTTGGGAATCTAATTTTTTTAGTTCTTTATAAATTCTAGATAGAAGACCATTGTCGAATCCTTATTAGTTAAATTTTTTGTTTGAAATTTGTGGGTTGTCTTATCGCTCTGTTGATAATTTCTTTTCACGTGCAAAAACTTCTCAACAAGAGGAGGTCCCACTTGATTCTTTCAAGTGTTACACATGCTTTTGACTTTTGTCAATAAACTGTTTGCCTATGCCGTCTTCAAGATTACTTCCTACTTTCTCTTCCAGGAGATTTAGTGTTTCCATTTTAATATTTAGATCTTTAATCCACTTTGAGTTTAGTTTAGTATATGTGATAGACCTGAGTCAAGTTTTAGTTTACAGTATGTAGAGAGCCGGTTTTTCTAGCACCATTTGTTAAAGAGGCTATCTTTCTTCCAGTAGACGTTTGGCCCCTTTGTCAAAGACAAGGTGGCTGAGTTTGATTTGCCTCTGCATCTTCTAATCTATTTCATTGATACTCAGGTCTATTTTTTGCTAATACCATGCTGATTTTATCACTGTAACTTTGTAGTATAGTTTATGTAAGTAATTGCAATACCTCCTGCCTTATCTTTGTTGCCCAGGATTGTCTTTTCTATCCTAGTTTTTTTTTTTTTTTCTGGTTCCAAATACATTTTAGGAATGAGTTCTCCAGGTCTGTGAGGTATGTTGATGGTATTTTGATAGGGATTACATGAAATCTATATAAAAATTTACTGAGTATGTCCAACTTCACAATGTTGCTTCTTCCTATCCAGGATCAGGGAATATCATTCCATTTTATGAAATCCACTAGGATCTCTTTTTTCAGAGTTCTGTAGTTTTCATTGAATAGATCTTTTATTACTTTAGTTAGATTAATTCCTTAGTATTTCATATCTTGCCCTGCTATTGTAAAAGGTATTGTTTCCTAATCTTTCTCAGTGTGTTTGTTATCTGTGTAGAAGAATGCTATTGACTTCTGGGTGTTGACTTCATATAGTGGTATGCTACTGAATTTGCACATTAATTCAAATAGCTTCTTGGTCGAGTTTTTGGGTCTTTGAAATAGACTATCATGTCATCTGCAAATAATGATAATTTAACTTTTTTATCTACTGTTATTCCTTTTATTTCTCTCTCTTGTCTAATGGCTCCAGCCAATCATTCCAGAACTATATAGAGTAGGAGTGGTGACAGAGGACATCCTTGTCTTGTACTAGATCTGACAGTAAAAAACTTCAGCTTTTTCTCAATAAAATTATATTCACCTCTGGATTTCCCTAGATGGCTTTTATCAGACTGAGGTAGAGGCCATTTATTCCAGTTGGCTGTAGGACTTTGAACAAGAATGAGTGTTGGACTTTGTCAAAAGCCTTTTTGGTTTCAATTGAGATAATCATGAGGTTTTTGGATTTGGCTCTATTGATATATTGTATTACCTTTATAGATTTGTGTATGTGGATCCATCCATGCATCCCTGGGATAAATCCTACCTAGTCATGTTATATAACTTCTTAATCATTTGTTATACTCTATTTGTGAGGATATTTATTGAGGATTTTTGCATCTATGTTCATGAGAGAGATTGGCCTGTAGTTTTCTTTTTTAGTTGCCTCTTTCTCTGGTTTTGGTATCAGTATAACACTTGCCTCCAGGAATAATTTTGGGAAGCTTGTTTCCTCTTCAATTTTATTGAAGAGTTTGAGGAGTATTGGGATTATATCTTCTGTAAATTTCTTATAGAATTCAGCTGAGAGTCCATCAGGACTCACACTTTTCTTTGTTGTAGATTTTTTTTATATTACGTTTTGTATTTCATTGGCTGTTATTATGTCATTAAGAGGTCTTATACCTGCTTGACTGAGTTTTGGTAATTTGTACCTTTGTACAAATCTGTCCATTTCATCTGTCTTCAATTTTGTGAGAGTAAAGATTCTCGAAATAGCCATGTATGAACTTCTGTTCCTTCACTGGCTCTGTGGTAATTTTGCCCTTTTCATTCCTTATTGCTTGAATTCGAGGTTTTTCTTTCCTCTTTTTAATAAGGTTAGCTAGGGGCTTATCAATTTTATTTAATTTTTTAAATAACCAGCTTTTTGACTCATTAATTCCTTGTGTTGTTTTCTTCATCTCAATTAAATTAATTTCATCTATAATCTTTATAATTTTCTCCAATCTTTGGGCTTTCGGTTTGGTTTGCTCTTCCTTTTCTAGATGATTTAGGTGCAGCATTAGAGTATTTATTTTTTCCCATTTGATTTTCTTAATGTGTGAGTTTAGACCTATAATTTTCCTCCAAGAACTGCTTTCATTGCATCTCATATATTCTGGTAGGTTGTGTTTGAATTTTCCTTAAATTGTAGGTATTGTTTAATTTAATCTGTGACTCATTTTTTGCTCAGGAAGTTGCTGTTTAATTTCCATGTGTTTATCAGGTTTTTGTGGTTTCTTTTGTCATTTATTTTCAGTTTCATTGAACTGTGGTCAGATAATATGTATGGGATAATTTCTGTTTGCTTGCATATACTTAAACATGACCTATGGACTAATATGTGGTCTATTTTAGAAAATGTCCCATGTGCAGCTGAAAAAAATGTGTATTTAGAAGTGGTTGTTTAGAACACTCTGTATATGACCACTAAATCCTTTTGTTTCAAGTACTGGTTCAGTTCTGTTACTTCTTTGCTAAGTTTTGTCTGCTTGACCTATCATTTTGGGATAAGAAATGTTAAGTTCTCCTGTTATGATTGTGGTCTTGTATATTAGAATTTTCATAGCCGTTAAGATTTGTCTTGTATATCTGGGTACTTCTGTAGTGAGTTCATACATATTTATGAGTGTTATCTCTTCCTCTTGAATTTTTCCGCTAACTGTATAGAGAGGCCTTCTTTATCTTGTTTGATTATTCTTGGTTTGAAGTTGAGACTATCTCAGTGTAGGATTGCTACCCATTTTTTTTTTTTTTCTTAGGTGCTAGGGCATGTAGTATTGTTTTCCACCCTTTAACTTTCAGCCTATGAATTTCTTTATGAGTTAAGTGTGTTTCGTGCATACAGCATATTGTTGTGTTTTGCTTACTAATCCAATGTGCCAGTCTGTTTCTTTTAATTGGTGAATTGAGAACATTCACATTGATGGTTATGATTGAGATGTATTTACTTATGCGGGTTATATTATTTACCTGATATTGGTTAGCCTTTTATCTCCTATGCTTCTATGTTTGCTCTGTTGGGTGGATTCTTTCCATTGTCATTCGTGGAGTTCTTGTTATGTTAATCTCTCTCTAGAATATCTTTTAGTAGGCTCTGTAGGGTTGGCTTCGACATCACGAAATTCTTTAGTTGTTTTTTGTCATGGAAATATTTTACTTTTCCATCAAACTTGAAAGATAATTTTGCAGGTTATAGAAGTCTGGGCTGGAATTTGTTTTTATTGATGATTTGAAGTACTCTATTCCATGCTGTTTTTAACTTCATGGTTTGGGAAAAAACTCTGCTTTTCTTCAGATGAGTTTTCCTTTAAATGTGATTTGTTTCTTTTCTCTAGCAGCTTTTAGTATATTGTTCCTGTACTGCATTTCTGGGATCTTGACTATTATATGTTTATGTGTGTTTTAGTTGGGTTGATGTTATTTGGAGTTCTGTATGCTTCAGCTAACTGAATGCCAGATTGTTTTCACATATTTGGGGAATTTTATGTTATTAGCTGTGCCCATATTCATTTATACCACTTATGTTGAATCCCTCTTTCTCATTGATGCCTGTTATTCTCATGATGTTCACCTTTGCATCATCCTGTGGATGTTAAATTACTTTTCCTGCATCCTAGTTGTTTTTAAGTCACTAGCTGTGACTGTGTCTTCAAGATATGAAACTCTATCTTCACTTTCACTCACACGATTTTGCCTGCTTTTGGTTGAGGTTTTATTTTCCTGCATATCTCTTTGAAACTGCTTCATGCAATCTATTTCTTTCCTGTATTGTTCATTCAGTATTCAATCACTTTTCTATTCTCCTCTAATTTTTATCAATGTCAATATTTATTAATTCCTTCATTATTTATTCTTTCTTTTTTACTTCAGAGATAGTTTCATATATGATTTCCTCTCTACTATTCTGTAGTTGTTGTTTTACTTCAGATGATATTAATTCAGACATTTCTTTTTTCACTTCAGAGGTTATTTCACTTCTGATCTGATTTCTTCTATACCTTTCTGCATTTGTTTCTTTACTTCAGATGCTATGAATTCTGAGATTTCCACTGTGTGGTTCCCACAGTCTTCTTCTTTTTTTTTTTTTTTTTTTGTGGGACTGGGGATTGAACTCAGGTCCTTGTGTTTGCCAGGCAAGCGCTTATTTTACTGAGCTATTTCCTCAGCTCCCCCCCTCCCCGTCTTCTATGCTAGTGTCTCCTGCATTTTTCTCTGGGTGGACTCGGGATCTGAGATTGCATTTTGCTCCTCCTCTTTATCATTTTGTATAGTACTGACCTCTGACCTTTGATATAGAGCTTTGGTGCAATTACACACTTAGCACCCACCAAAAATATTACCTGAGGAAATTATACAGTTAAGGCAGTTGTATTTTTGATTTTATACAACTATAATTAGGAACCCTAATAATGAGTATTGATATTTAACAGTTTACAAACTTTTCAAATAATGGAATTATATTTTAGACAGTAAGAGCAGACATTATGCCTGTGTAGCTAAGCAGATACTAACCTGAGAATTCGTATTTAGTTTAATTCCCCTAAGTTCTATTGGACCCTCTCCCCTTGATGTACCTGGAGCCTTGCAGGCCAGGGAACAAAGTTCTCGCAGGCCTCCACTGGGCCTGATCTGGACATCTGTGTCTGGATGGGAGGTTGCTCATCAGGGAACAAAGCACTTACACGCTGTCACAGAGCCTGGTCTGGATCTGGCTGGCATGGCGAGGGTCAGGGAACAAAACACTCAAGGCTCCTTCTGGATGGGACGTTTGAGTCACATAACAAAGTACTCATGCACTTCTGCAGGCCTGATCTGGTTCTGGATGGCAGGGCGCCACTCTCTAGTGCTACTACAGGGACAGGTCTGGGTCTGGCTGGAATGGCGCGGGTAATGGAACAAAGCACTCACGAACTGCCGTGGGCCCTGATCTGGGTCTGGTTGGGATGGCGTGCATGACCCTCCTTTTCTATGACCAGGCATTTCTGATCATATCCAGACATGGAAAGACCTCTTTATTTCTTGAGTCTTGGTCAGATGTCACATATTTCTCCAGTATCCAGGAAGACTTTTGTCCTTAGCCTTTATCTTGTTCATCATCCTGGCTCTTTTGGTGCTTAACTAACACAGGTCTTTTTAAGTACCTGTGGAAGCACTTGTACTTGGCTAGTGGCCTAGTTCTATCAGTGTTACATTAAAGACAGCTGAACAATGGGCATTTAGGAGGCCTGTGAGTCTACCCGATGCTGAGAACTATGGTGTGCTTCCTGCTTGTGTTGCTGGCATGCTGCTGGAGACAGTTGCAGTGTGCTAATGAGGTTCCAAACCTGATGAATCAGAGGAAAAATTTCAGAACTCAGATACAACTTAGGAAATAAGTGCAATTTATATCCATGTGGTGCACAATCTAATTACATATGTAGGAATAGTGTTTTAAAATATTAGCAGAAATGAATAAAATGAAGGCTTGGGGAAATCTTGACAGAGAAGAAAACTAAGTTTTGGAACTACATTTTTATAACATGCATGAATATTTAGATGTTCTTTTTAAGCCGATGCTATGCTATGGTATGCTGTTTATGCTCTGATCTGCCATTCTTTCCCTTCCAGAATGATTATTAAAAATGATTTAGTTTTCTTTTTTTTTTTTGGTATTTTTTAGGGAGGGGTCTACAGGGTGTTCAGGGTCTCAATACTAGATCAGACTTGTAGTGATCTGACTGTTTACAGCCTTCCAAGAGCCAGGATTACAGGCACACACCACTATGCTCAGTCTCAATTGTAGTCTCAGTATATACCGGGGGGCAAGACCAGCACAGTGGGTTCAGGGATTGAATCCCCTGCTCCTGTGCCTGCTTGAAGGTGCTCTAATCCACTGAGCTATTTGGTTGGCCCTTTAAAAATGGTTTCATGATTCAGCAATACTTCTTTGTCCAAAATATGAAATAGACAGTTTTCACTGACTAACGATATCACAGGGAAGTCATGGGCCTAACACTGGAGATTTCTTTGGAAAGAAATGAGGAAACCTTTCAAAATAAAAAAAAAATATTCTAAGAAATTATCAGGCATAGATTGAGTAGATACATCAGTCACTAGGTTTTGGAGTTGGTGAAGCATTGTCTCTGCTATACATTAGGAAGAAGGTGATAGAGAATCTGTTTTTATGCTGTGAGAGTGGTGTAGATAAGATATCTTAATCAGATACTCCTATGGACAGTAGGGAAATAGTTATAATAGAATTTGTACAGAAACTACATGAATGGAAAGAGAAAGACAAAAGAGCCAGAAAACATCTGAAGTTTTCTGGTGATTTGAGTTTCTGGACATTATTAAGGGCTGGATTGTATTTCTTAAAATTTGTGTATTGACTTACTGACCCTCATTGCTCCAAAGTGTGACTTTATAGAGGGGAGTAGAGAGACACTTAACTTTTACTATTGCAAATGACACCACTTTAAACACTTTCTAAAATGCAGGCTAAAAAATACCTCCAAAAATTTGAAGTCAGAAATAGTAAAATTCAGTACTTCTGAGTGCCTACATAGTATCACAAATGGAAAATCTATATCAGCTATATCTTATGGAAAAATCTATATCAGCTATGTCTTATGGATTTCAGTCAAAACACAGTTGCATTGATACAGCAGATAAACCTATGTGGGTGTTACATGTAAAGAGCATGATGAAACATTAATATGTTTAATGTTAAGCCAGGCGTGGTGGCGCACGCCTGTAATCCCAGCACTCGGGAGGCTGAGGCAGGAGGATCGGTGTGAGTTCGAGACCAGCCTGGGCTACAAAAGTGAGCTCAAGGCCATCCTGAACTGCATAGTGAGACCCTGTCTCAAAAAGAAAAAAAGAAAAAAAAATATATATATATATATATTTAATGTTAGCCTTTGATCCTGTTTTGAAGATAGCTCATTATGTATACGCAGCTCAAAACGTGCCCTCAAGTTCATCAGAAAAAGGATGGGGAGCACATCTGCCCCAGGAGGAAGCGTGAGGAGTTGAGCAACTTGCTGACTGCCATAAGGAAGGCAGCTGCCAAGAAGGACTGAGCCCCTCTGGAATAAAGCTTTGCAGAAAAAAAGACCTGAGAGTGTCCTAGGTTAAGTAAGGGAGTCTAATGGAATCACATAAACCCTATAGAAGGAGCAGAAAGAATCTGATGTATGAGACACTTGACCCGATTTTGCGGCTTTAAGATGGAGGCAATGAGTTGGGATACAGGCAGAGCAGACAGCTTGCCTTGGAAGTTAGTGACTGTCCTCAAGTAAGGTCAGTAATCAAGTGAATAATCTATTCATCATCTAATTGGGGATTTTACTCCTACAACTGCAAGGGATTGAGATATGACAATACTTGAATGAGCAGAAAACAGCTTTTCCCATAGAACCTCGAAACTAAGTTATATTCTTGCCCAACCTGTGAGTTTCAACCCTGTGAGATTCTAACCTCAAAACCCAGCCAAACCTGTTCTACCTGAATGTAGTCTTATGATCAAAGGAGCTATGAGATAATACATGTGTTTGTTCTAAGTTAGTGTTAATTTGTTACAGCAGTCATAGAGGAAAATGTAATAATTTTTAATGGGAAGCTGCAAGGTACATTTTTGAAGGGGAATTATCGGGCCAACAACACTTTTAAAGATACTTTTGGTAGATTGTTTTTAAAACTCTCTGCAAAAAGGAACAAATTATACTTCTGAACAGAGAGAGTCAAGCTTTCTGATTTTTGGGTCTTTAACAAAGGGCTAAAAATACTATTTCAGTTTTGCTTTAATTTACATTTATCTTATTGTAAATTTTTCACATTCCTCAAAACTGCTTCTATCCCCTTATCTGTAAATGGTTGCTTCATATCTTCTCTTTTTCTTTCTTTTTTAAAAATAGGATGAACTGATATATTTTGGTGACTTGCAAAGTTATTTCCATACTACAGAAATGGGCCCGTGGTGTAGGTGTTGCATTTTTCCTCTTTTAATTTGATGTTTTCCTTTTGATTCTGTTCCCAGTGGTATTTTAATACACATTTTATTTTAATCTTGAAGAAATGTGTTTTTTTCATTTCCCAGATTTTATGGCTTGCTTAAAAATTTCTTCTAGGTAACTGTCTTTATAATAATAATAATAATAATAATAATAATAATAATAATAATAATAATTGTTTCTGCAGGACTAGGGTTCGAACTCATGACCTTGCACTTGCCAGGCACGCACTTGTGTCAGGGAACTATCTCTCCAGCCCCAGGTAATTATCTTTAATAAAAATTCATTTATATAATTTTAGTTCTTTTTGGTTCTATTTCTGGCATTTAAATCTTTAGTCTTTTCATATGTTCAGCATGCCTTCTTTCCCCTACTGATTTGAAGTGCCATTTTAATCATGGCTTAAGCTTCCATTTTTATTTGCTGATTTCTTATTCTGTTTCTGACTATGCCTACTCATACACTAGCAGTATACTTTAAATTGTGGAAGATTAAAAGTATGTTTCAAAACCAGATAGTATTCTCTGACACATTAGTTTTCCTCATTTTTTTTTTTTGCTATAATCTTTAGAATCACCTTGATAAATTAAAGTTCATTTACTGATTTTGCTATGATATTTATAAATTTATAGGTCAACTGAAAAAAAATAAAAGAATACTCGTCTTTATGATATTGAGTCTTCCTGTTCAGGTTCAAAACATACTCTTGAATTTTTTTAACTTTTCATGTAAGACCAATAATATTATGTCCCTATCAATTTTAGGAATAAAATTTATTGTTAAATTTATTTCTAGACAGTTTTTCTTTTTGTTGCTCTTATAAATGGAATCTCCCAACTTGTCTTCTTCTTGGCTGTTACTTCTAAATGTGATATATATATCTATATATATCTATATATATGGATTATATATTAAATAACATGTATTTTAAATTTATTGTCTACTATTTAGTAAATTGTTTTCTTATTGATTCTATTTGTCTTTAAAATATACTATTATAATGCCTGAAAATGATAAATTTTTATTTTCCCTTAAAATTTCTGAATGTACAATATTTATATTCTGTAGTGTTCAACAAGTTGAAATAACTGTTGTAATAAGACCCTGGTCTTCTGGAGTCCTGCGCAGGTGGAGCTTCTGTCTCAAGAGCATCCTTTGCATCTGAACACCATGATTCACGCACTTGCTCTGTGCCTTGTGTCAGGTCCCTAAGAGGCAGGTTGTGTTTGCAGGCCTTGCTCGTGTGTGCCTCCTGCTTTCTTTCTATCATTATCTCAGTACCAGGCTCCATCTTGATTGCTGGATATTGTAGCCTTCACATTCCATTAAGTAATGATTGCAAACATGATCGAATCCAGAGAGTCTCAAGGTACTTCCTGGAAACAGTTTAGTGAGCTTTTAATGATAGCTACTGAATCAAGAATTTGGAACAGATCCCTTTAAAAAAGATTTCCCAGGTGAGCGTAATGCTTCTCTAAATAAACATCATTGATCCAAGGTCACTATCCGGAAACAATGACTTTATCCCCCACCAACTGTGTGTTATGAGCAATATCTGGAGATATTATTGATTGTCTTAACTGGAGGTAGGTAGTGCTAATGGACTCTAGTGCTCTGTTAACACTTTCAATGAACAGGACAGTTGTGAAGCAAAGAATTTTCTGGTCCATGACATTAACAGTAATGAACTAGAGAACTCTGGTCTGAGGCTGCTACCTAAGATCAATCAAAATGACATATCCTTATTGGATACTTCAAGAAATATATTGTTCAATCATTTTTATAGTGCAAAGTGTGTAAAATTACAACATGGTATACCCAAAACATAATTTGGAGAACAGATGGCTTTTCCTCCTTGGAATTAGAAGACATAGAATCAGCCATACATGTGGCACTATTATAACTCTCTGGTCATACTCTTTTCTTACTAATAATGGAGCCTAAATTCAATGAGAGTAGTAACGTATCTCCCTTGAAGGTAGAGGTGGTCATGTGGAATAGCTTTAGGAATTGAGATAAAGGTGGTAGTTTCTGGTGGTGCTTTCCAAAAGTTCTTTAAAAGACAGATTAACTTGGCTATCACTTCTGCCTCTTGCATCCCTCTCTTCCTGCCTAGGACACTTGTGTAATGCTCCAGATGGAGCACCTACCTTGCTTGTGGCTGTGAAGAGGTAATTGTATGTTAAAGATATTTGAGTGAAAACAAGATGGGATTCAGATTCTGTAAAATGCCTTACAGTCTGCCAATCCAGCCAGTTCTGAGCTCTTTTCAAATGAGAAAGCTACTCCGATTTGTCCGTTGCCTTTTTTCAGCTGAATTTAGTGCATCACTACATAGCTAGTTGCTCGGTGAAAATGTGTAATGTTAGTGATTTATTATTATTATTATTTTTTTTTTTGTGGGACCAGGGTTCGAACTCACGACCTTGCACTTGCCCAGCAGGCACTTGTGCCTCGGAGCTATCTCCCCAGCCCCTATTTATTATTTTAAAGGTATTATAAAGTGTTAAAAGGTCACATAGAGTAAGAAAAATTATGGCCTTAATAGATAGCACCATATTATTATTATCTTTTAAGGATAAACACTTTTGTAAGAAAAATAGTATAAACTGTCTGGGAGCTTGAAAATAAGATTTCTAGGGCTAAGGATATACTTCAGTGGTACAGAGCCTGCCTAGCAAGTGCAAGGTCTTGTGTTTGATTCTTAATAAAAGACAGAGAGACAGAGAGAGACAAGCGAGAGAGACAGAGAGAGAGGAGAAAGATTTCTATGACATGGGTTAGCAAACAACAAAGTTAAAAAATATATACTCAACTTCTCACTATATATATATAAGAAATTAGCTTTGAAATATGGAAACAGGTGACTGTACCTGGGAGAGTAGCTTTAGCTTATGTGGAAAAATAGCTAAAAACCTTAGGACTAGAGAATATATAATATTTAGCTTTAAGGTGTTCATATTCCTTTGGTGTAGAAACCTTTCGGCCATCAAACCTTCCAGTAAAGTGTACCGTATGCTTCTAAAATTGTATGTGCAGTTTCAAAATTTGTTGACTAGTAATGGTTTTTTGGACATTCAAGTGAAAGGCTACTTGTGTATTTAAGGAGAAAAGAGGGGAACAGTCACATACGGTTGGAAACCCCATTAAATAATTAAGCAGAAACGAGAAGGGAAGGGAATATATGAAAGTAGGGAGAGACTATTAGAGCTAGAAAGAGATAATGCTGGCAGCAGCACGACACAGAAGGCCAGGAGGCATGTTTACCATAGCGTTAATCAGTTTATCCCGGACACTTAATGTAGCTAGGTGGAAAAGCTGATCACAAAATAAATTTGTGATTTAAGATAAATAAATTTAAGATAACTAAATTTTAAATTACCACACTGATGGTTTGATGTCTAAAGCAGAATCTCGTTATAAAAACAGCTTTTGTTTTTTGACATATTGCTATGAAATACAGTCCCTACATTGTGCAATACATCTCGTAAACTTATTTGCTCTCCGTAATTGAAATTTTATAATCTTTTAGGCAATAGCCTCTCCCCATGAGAACTTTTAAAAATTCTGTTGCTACACTTAAGGACAGTTATGGAACTTGACATGGGAATAAAACTTGGAAGAAGTAAACTATTAATCTGTTGCGTATTTCAAATGACTTATGTATAGTGTTAAACTCCTGCTCATGACAGAGGAAAGAAAAGCAGTCATGGTAGCTTTTACTCTAAGCCTTGAAAGAAGACAGTATCATGTGAAACAAGAGCTACAATGTGAAAGATTATTAGGAATCAATAACAAAATTTATTGATTCCTAATAATGGCATCAATTTCCTTCAAGTTACTCAGGAAATATGTATTTTTTAAATAATGATTTTATAATTTTTGCTCTCCTGTAAAGAAATTCTAGCATTCTGCCTATTTATATTTAGATATGATTTGCTGTTTTATTTGTTATTATGTTTTTAATGTATTTGATTATTGCAGGGTCTCACTAGGCAGCTTGGACTTGTACTGATCCTCCTGCTTTCAGCTTCCCCAGCGCTGGGATTATAGGTGTGAGCTGCTACACCTAGACCCTGGCAGGTTTGGGCTGACCCTGGGGTGGAACTGGCTTGGCATGTGGTGCCAAGGATCGAACCAGGGGCCCTGCACTTGCCTAAGCTTGTCTAAGCAGGTGCTTGACTGCTGAGCTACCTCGCCAGCCCCACAGCTTGCTATTTTCATTATCATCTAAACAAAAACATCACAAATCAGTATTTTCTTTGACTGTAACAATATTAATAGCTGCTTTCATAGTGTCCAGGTTTGAATAAATATACTAAATAAAAGAAGGTACTTTTGTTGAAATTTAAAAGAAAATACGTAAGTTGTAGGATAATAGTGACAACCAAGTTAAATATTCCACTGAGTATGTATTTCCCTTTTACTTTGCAATCTCTCTCTCTCCCTCTCTCTCTATATATATGTGTATGTGTGTGTGTGTGTGTGCGTATAATGTATAATGTATATATAATACATGTATATGTACATTGTCTGCCTTTTTCTTCTTTCTTTGTTTCTTTCTTTTTTTTTTTTGTATCTTAGAGAAGGGTCTATAGGGTGTTCAGGGTCTCACTATTAGATCAAATTCATCATGATCTGCCTGTTTATAGCTTTGGAAGAGCCCAGTATCAATTGCTGTCTCAATGTGGGGCCAGCATGTCCAGGCCGGGGAAGTCTGCTTTTCAAAGCAAGTGACTGACCTTGTCAGATGCAAAAGTTACATTTTCTGTTATATAGGTCTTGCTTTAACTTGGTCTTAGTTATCCAGCAGAAAAATCTAAACATGGAGTATAAAAAGTAAAGCCATACTAATATCCTGAGCTGTAAAAGGCTCAAGTCAACAGCTTCTGACACTGCCAGTTCTGCTGATAACCCATTACTATCATGGACTATTAGACTATATATACAGCTACTTTCTCTTAGTTCAATGAGAAATATTTGTACCAGTAGTGTTTAGAAAAGTTATCATGTCTGCATCTTGTACTCTGAACAACTACTACAAAGACAGTAATATGCAATGTATTAACTATTATAACTGTACTAACCTGCTGCAAAACTGTCTCGTTGCTATTTCTTCCCCATTAAAATTAATAAAAAACAAAGCAAGTGAAAACAGGAGTATTGAGCAAGCCCAAATAATAAATAAATCAACACGTGTCAAAACACAACTCTCAGATATTACTGAGTCAAGTAAGTGAAGAAAAATCTTTAAAGGAAAATTAAAATAATTAAAATAGGGCCAAGGAGGTAGCATGGCAGTTTAAGAACCTGCTTGACAAGTGGAAGGAATTAGGTTCTGTTCCTGGTACAGCATGCCATGCTGGCCTCGAGTTGAGCCTGCCACTGAAACAGGGCATGGTGGTACATTTCTGTAATCCTAGTGCTGGGGAGGCTGAGACCTAAGGGTCCCTACCAGTCTGAGCTGCATAGTGACACTGTGCAGCAAATGAAAAAGAAAAGAAAAAGAATTAAGATATAGTCAAATTTAAGAGTTAAAGATATAAATAGTAAACAAACAAATTTAAATAATAAATTCAATTTAAATGAATGAGTACCTGTTTTCTAAAATTTACAGTGTTTAGAATTTACAGATGCAAACCTGATGGCTTTTATTTAAAACCCCTGAACAGTCAGGTGATGTTTCCATCAAACATTACTTTTTCCTATAAAATCTGTGTCTATGTTGTTTGGTCCAATGGGCATGTTAGCCAAGGGAAAAAGTTACTAGAGTAGTCTGAGATCAGCATTTCCATAAATTTTGGAAGGTATCTTACCTAGTGAATAAGCCTTTAGATTTTAAAGGTGTCTAAATTGTTTTAATGTAATTGGCACTTGGCTCTGTAATGGAAAGTCAAATAAAAAGCCAGTGTTGAGACGGTAGCAGAGCTGAGTCTCTTTTCTGGGCAGAAATGAGCAGGCTCTAATTCCTTCCTGTGTATTAACTGCCTACGCAAGGTCTGAAGACTAAAAATACACAAATAAATTGCAACTCTTATCATTTATTTAAAGACAGCAGGTTATTAAATAATTTAATGTCATTAATCTGTCAAGTACAGTCTTCCTCATCAAAGGAAGCATTATTTGTACCAACAACCTTATAGATTAAAAGCAATCATATCCCCAAATGGCTTCAGGAAAAGACAGGTAATGAGAAAATATGGGCCCTCAATAATTTCTTTAAGATGTAGAAAAATGGTATACAAAGACCAACACCCTTCAGAAGTTAGTAAATTGATATCTTGATATCACAGGGAAAGGATTGGTGGTCACGTTGTTTTAATCTGTTCTTTTCAGCAACACATAAAATCTGGCACCAGGTGAACAAAGGATTGGAAGACTTTCACCTCTGCTTCCCTCATTTATCACCCAAGCTCTTTCTAAACCATCAGCAGAATTTGCTTTGTTTATTATCTCACATATGAAAGAAAATAAAGAAAAAATGTAATCATACTTCTGTACCCAAGGGGTAGGTAGGGACTCCAGGGCTATGTCGGATATATACAAGAAAGATCAAATGGTTTTGCAAGAACCTGAAAATTTGGGTATTTATTGATAGGTTAATTGAGACCAAAAAGTAGGTGTTGCTCAGGCCAAGTATTTTAGGAATGATTTAAATGGAGACAATAACAATAAAGGAAGATTTTTGAGTAGAACTTCAAAATTTATGAATTAATAGCTGTCCCTTTTCTGATAGTGTCTTCATTTACAGCAAAGCAAGCAAAGCAAAACAAAGCAAAATAAAACAAAACAAAGCAAAGCAAACCAGGTCAATCAGCAGAGAACAAGAATATAATGGGCTTCAGAACAGAAAGCAAAAGAAAGATTTAAGCTGTTACTTTACTACTTTAGCTGTCTTAACACTCATTATATCATAAATGGCGTTTTCATGCATAGTTATTTGTAACATAAGACAGTTTGATTATACATTTTAAAAGGAGTGTATTTAGTAATGATTTTAATGTAGAGCTCTCACTTTAGTTTAAAGTATAACCAAAAGAAAAAAGTAAAGTATTTTTGAAGCTGTTTGGCTGTTGCTGCTTTTGAATGAAAAACAAAACAAAACAAAAAACAAAAAAACACAAAACAAACAAACAAAACAAAAAAACGATTTGGAGAAAATGCAGTGTTTCTTTGACCCTGAACTTTTTCATTTGTCTTTTTTTTTTTTTTTTTTTTTTTTTTTTTTTTTGTCTTTTTGAGACAGGGTCTCACTATGCAGTTCAGGCTGGCCTTGAACTCACTTTGGTAGCCCGGGCTGGTCTCAAACTCGCACTGATCTTCCTGCCTCAGCCTCCCAAATGCTGGGATTACAGGCGTGCGCCACCACGCCCGGCTTCATTTGTCTTTTACACATAAGCATAGCAGACGATTGGTGACTTCACCTTTACTATCTGATGTATTTTACTGGAAATAATACTTAAGCTTCCTTTCCTGCCCTAGATCTGTTCACTTGAACTTTTCATGACTGTCCAGATGTCAAGTCGTAAGCACGGCTGGGAGAGTAGTTTGAGTCTGACTTGCTTAGTTACTCTTGTGTCCCATGTTGAACTTTCTTCATAGCCTCATTATATTTTCTGGTTAATTCCCACTGCTATCCGTCGCTTGTTGACTATTCCTTCCCTCACAATTCTCTGGTTACTCTGAAGGTGTTATTATCCAACTCAGTCCTTTGATGGCTTAGAGTTTTGATCCTGTTGAAATGCTTTATTAGGTGATGAAGCGGAAAGCAATGACACTTACTTGGAAAATTCATATTTTAAACCTGGGATAGAGCTGACATTCTTTACGATTTCTTTTTCAATCTGAGAAACTAAGGCTATGAGATAACATATTAGAATCAAAAGCAGTAGGCAAGCAGTAACTGAATCCCGTGTTTTTTTTTTTTTTTTTTGTTAAAACATGTTAGTTTAAACAATTTTCACTGCTCAAATTGTTTTTATAGTTTCTTTAGCCCTCTTGCATCATTCCATAGATCCATCTGTCTTCTACATATTTCTGCATGTCAATTGTCCTAGATATTCACTACATGATTAAGCAGGTCCTGACGATTTTAGTTTTTATTTTTACTAGTATGTATATCAGTGCATAAATTCCTTTTGGGGAGTGGATATACACTCAAGACACATCTCAGTTCTTTTTTTTTATCCCCTTTCCTTTTAAGAAAATTCTATCTCCCTACTTCACAATCACCTATGTTCTTTTTAAGTAGGAAAGGTCTATACACAAAATAGATTCTCTGGAGCTTCAAAACACCACCATAAATGTGTTTTAAGTTAGAAAATTATGGGGCTGGGGAGATAGCTCCGAGGCACAAGTGCCTGCTGGGCAAGTGCAAGGTCCTGAGTTTGAACCCTGGCCCCACAAAAAAAAAAAAAGAAAAAAAAGTTAAAAAATTATGGGATAGAACATGAAATGAATGAGAAAGAAAAAGCCTGAATATATTAGAGGTTTTCAAGAATCTAGTAAGACTGATGATGGCTTGAACTAGGATAATAGTATTAGGAATGGATAGAAGTGGGTGAATTTCAGAAAGTTTTGGAGGTATGTTGAAAATAAGTAAAGAATGATTAAATATTGGAAGGGAAGATGTAATAAACTATAATGATCATATTATTGTCTTCAGTAGATAATGTGGTGCCATAATTCTGAGAAAGAATAAGAAAATACAGAGTGTGAGGAAAGGCTACAAATAACGTGTCATGGAATATGTTGATTTGTATAAGCTGTCTGGAAAGGCAAGTAGAAATGCCATTGTATGTTGATTAATGGTTTCTTAAGTTCAGGAGAGAAGTCTGGACCCTGTTCGTGTAGAAATACTTACTGAAGTCATGGAAGTTAAGGTAATTGCACAGAGAAAAATATAAAGTAAGAACAATTTGATGAAATGAATTTTATGGGCAATGATATTTACTGACTGGATAGAAATCACTTACACATCAACACAAATTCACATCCCCAGAGGAAGCAAGAGAGGTGGGGATCAAACAAGAAAAATGAAATATGGTGAATGCACAGGAAGAGAATATTTTAAATAGGAAAGAATACATAATATATCAAATGCTTCCCCAAAATAAAATCAGAGAACAGGTGGATGCTTCCTGGCTTTGGCACATAGCAAGTAGACCGTTATTGAGATTGAAAGAATAATTTGGGCAGAAGTCAGATTATTGTGGGTTACAGAATGAGTGGAAAATAAGGAAATGGGGACAGTGATTACATAGATATCTTCAAGATCAGCTGCCGGTGGGAAAAAAGAATTGGGATAGTTTCTGGATTAAGTCAGAATACGAAGGAGGAGCTTTAGGTATTTAAATTCTGATATTAAAATGGTGGAAAAGAATGGATGCTCTAGAGGGATAAAGCATGGTATTTTTTATCATAAAGGTGTGAGGATGCAAGGTTTCTTTTTCAGGCTTCAACTTCTTTTTTAAAAAGTATACATTCATTCATTCATTCATTCATTCGTTTATTTGGTACAGGATCTTGCTATACAGTTCAGACTCATAGTGACCCTCCTGTCTCAGACTCCCTGGCATTGGGATTTTAGGTGTGTACCACCACACCCTGTTGTGATGGCCTGCATGGTTTGCCTAGGCTTCCTGGGTCAGCGTGGCATATGGTACGGGGGGTTGAACCCAGGTCTATTGCACTTGGCAGGAAGGTGCTTAGACCACTGAGCTATCTCCTCTGCCAGACTTCATCTTCTTGACACAGCGTTTTGGCAGGCATCACAAAGGTTCACCATCTGGCTATGTTGTGAAAATTAATCTCATCGATATTGAAACATAAATGACTATCCAGAAGATTAATTTTTATTTTAAGCTATTTTATGGAATGGTTTTGGATTTACAGAAAGGTTGAGAACATAGCACAGGGAGTTCTCAAATGTGTTTTCTTCCCTTCCCTACCCCCAACTTTCCATTACTGTTAACAATTTAAGTTAATATAGTCCATTTTATTCAGTTCATAAACTAACACTGATATGTTATTATTAAGAAAAGTCCATAATTTACTCATGCTGCTTTAGTCCCTACCAATGAACTTTTCCCACTTGGGGCTCATGTTTCCTTAGTCCCTCTTGACTTTTATGATTTCTCACACAATCCTTGTTTTCGATGGCCTTGGGAATTTTGGGGGAGTCCTGGTTGGGCATACGGTATGATGTCCTTCCATAAGAATTTCCAGCTTTTCTCATTTTATCAGGGCTATAGATTTTGAGGAGGAAGATCATGAAGGCAAAGTTTCATAGCAGTCCTATCACCACATCACCTCTAGGGCATATGGAATCTGCTCGATTTTTGAGGATTGTTGATGTTGGTGGCTTGGATGAAATCCAATTTGTCAGCTCTCTGCACCGCTCTTCCTTCTCCTCTTTTCCATGCTGTATTCTTTGGGAGGAAATTCCTATGTGCAGCCCATATTTCAATATTGGAGAGTCATCCTTCCCCTTATTTAGGGTTGGAAACTCAAATAATTCATTTGGAATCCTGCATAGGAAATGTGTCTCCTCTCCAGCCTATTACTTTATTTATATCGGTATGCATTCAGATAGTTGTTTTATCCTTTGGGTTATGATTCAACACTAGCCCACTTTGTTGCTATCTTCATTACAGTTTTTGCCATTAAGAGCCTTTCACTTGTCTTCTATGTCACTTTGACATATTCTAATTATTATAGATTGTTTTTTGTGGGTGGGGGGAGTTAACACTGGGCTTCCCATATTCAATCCATGTCTTGAGCTCAAGCAGTCATTGGGTTTTTTGTTTGTTGGTTGGTTTTTGGTGTTTTTTTAAAGTGCTCCTATAGTTTTATCTTTTCCAGAACATGACATAATGAAAAACTATAGAATCTGTGCCATTTCCCAGTTTACCTCTTGCACTTGCAATGGATATTTAAGCATATACTCAAATATGCTTAATCCTATTATAAACTTTAAATATAGTATGTCTTTTCTGGGGCTTGATAGACCACAGATTTTTATCACTGAACAATATTCCATTGTTTGTTAGTGTATTCTACTGTTTGTTTATCCATCTGCTGACTGAATAATATAATGTGTAATTTTACGTGGCATAATTATAAGCAAATTATGTCATGCGCAGGTACTTTTGTATACATAAGCTTGCAGTGAAATTGGGTAACTACATAGTTGTGTTTTTACTGGATCATATTTTTGATAGAGCTATGTTTATCTTTTGAAACAAGAACTAAATTGTTCGTCAAAGTGGATACATTCAATCCAGAAATGAATATTTCCACTATCATATATACTTGGTCAGCAGTTGTCATCACCAGCTTTTTATAGTGGTTCTAATAGTTGTATGCTATTACTACATCATTGGTTTAATTTGCTACACTCTGATAAACATAATGCTCAGTTCTAACATACTTACTTGTCATCTGTGTACCTTCTCTGATGATGCACAATATCAAGTGAAGACCATTCGACTATTTTTATATACATGTGTTGTTTTAGAAGTTGGACCCAGGTCTGTGCACTTGCTAGTCAACCACTGAGCTATACCTTCTACCCTAATTAAGTTCTATTGTCTGTTTGCTTTCTTATTATTGAGATATAAAATTCCTCCTCTTGGGATGGGTGTCTTTTATCAGATCTATTATGCAAATATTTTCACATATATGTCACTGATTGTTTGTCTTTTCATTTTATTGATTATTTGTCTTTGTTGCTTTTCTAGTTACTGAGACAAAGTGCCTAGTGCTAAAAGTTAAAGGGAGAAAGGCTTATTTAGCTCACAGTTTGTAGAGATTTCTGTCCTTTATCAGCTGGCTCCCAGGCCAGGCACTACATGTCAGAGGAGTGGCAGTTCCTGGTGGTGCACTGCAACTGGTTGGTGCTAACGAAATACTTCTCTGGAATTTTGATTGAATCACCATGACTTTATAGATCAGGTTGAGAAGAATTAACATGTAATGTTAAATTTGATTTTCCACAAATGTGAAATATCTCTGCATTTAGCTATGTGTATTCTCAAGATTTCTTTGGTCAATTTTTTTTGTTATATAGATCCATTACTTATTTCTTAGATTTATACTTTATAATTTTAATATTTTTGATGATACTGTATATTTTGTTTTTATTTCAAAATGCTACTGTTCATTATGTGCATATGGGAAAGTGAAATACTACTGTATTTTTATTTACTAAAGTTGTGTCTTACATCGTTATAATCAAACATTTTTTTATTTCATTAGGAGTTTTTAATATAGACAATTACACATTTATTTTTGGTACAGAGTGTACACAGCTTGAACTCATAGAGATCCTTCTACTTCAGCCTCTCCAGTGCTGGGACTACAGCCACGTGCCACCACCCCAGTTTCAGGGCCCACATGGCCAGGTCCTGGGCACACCGAGGTAGAGATTGAGAGTGGGCAGGCGGCGCGTGCCTGAGATCCCAGCACCTTGGGAGGCTGAACCCAGGTGTGTCACTAAGAATCTGATCTGCATAGTGAGACCCTGTAGAACCCTTAGACCCTTACTAAAAAACACACAAAAAGAAAAGAAAAGAAGTAGACGAAGCAATTTCTAGATTTTCTGAAATTGACAATCAAAATGAATACATTCCATTAAAGGAGTACAGTCTGGTTGAAATTAGTTGTTGAAGACGGACATTTTCAAAAATTCATTTACAAAACTTTTTCAGGCAAGTGGATTCATAAACCAAAAATATCTGTTTCTAAGGACCATAGATTTTTAACTATTTTTTTTTTTTTTTTTTTGCATTCCCAGGATCTAGCAAAGCTTTTAGTATGTAATTACTGAAGAATTTATTTTCAAATAAAAATAATAAATTTTGGGCATATTTCTTAAAGAAGATCTGCAGCTGTTCTGAATTTAAGCATCTTTAGCTATCAACAAATGTTTTTCAGTGATGTCTTTGACTTTACTGGTAATTTCATTACATTTTCTTCTCACAACATTTTAACTTTATTGTCATTTCTATTAGTAAAGATCCTTAAAATTATGTTTTGCTCTATTTTTGATTAATCAGTTGGGAAAGATATACATAACTTCATTTTCTTCTAAAAATCACTTAACCCTCACTTACAAACAGTTCCTAGTCTGAGCGTGTACTGTCCTCTGCTCATTCACTGCCCTGTCCTCTTTTCCTCTCTCAGCAGGGAGACATGTGGAAACCTGAATCCAGGCATTGTGTTCGTTACTTTCAGCCAAAAAAAAAGCTCATCCACTGACTGTTGACAGACTTTGTTCTTTGCAATCTGTCTGCACTTTTTTCTCAGCTCCTAAACTATAAGGTGTGCTCTCCATATTTATCTATTTTTATGCATGAGATTGATGCAACAGATTAGAATATTTCTGATCTACTGGGTTAAATAAAAGTTATCATGAAAATTCAATTTAGCTGTTTCATTTGCTAAAAAGTGTAGCTTCTGGAAAAATTCATATTACATAAAGGACTTATTATTTTTGACAACGTTGCTGATTATTAAAGATATGTAGAATTGCTGTTTATTTACTATTGAAAATAAGCTAATTATGGGTCACAAACTACTTGCAATACATTTTCTGATTTCATAGATGGGCAGAGGGAAGCATAAGTGCTTTGGTACCCAAACATTAATTTTTCCAATTACTTCCTAGTGATAGGGAAAGAGGTAACAAATTGGTTGAGCCCATTATTCATGAAAGAGTATGATTCTGATGAGTGAAAATACACATCTAGGAAATATGCAGGAATTATTATTGACCCTCTACTTAGGCAATTTTTCCTCCATTAGCATGGGTATTATCCACCACTCAGGTCTTATCCACAGCTTCCACCTGCTTTGAATGCCCAGGCCTTCATCCATCTATGCATTTCCCCTGCTCCATCTTTAGCAGAGAAGGCAGCTTCTGTTTTATTCTGCAAACATTCTCATTATCTGTACTATTAACCTTTGAGCCCTACTGAATTATTTCTATAGCCTTCATGCCTGTGGGTTTCACATTCTGTAAACCATTGCAGTTTTCCCAAGTTGTTTTTAACTCAGTAAGTTTCTCTGGTGCAGTTTTCACTTCATTTGTATTTTCACATAAATAAAACACGGACTCATTCATCATTTTGATTGACATCATCTGGACCATGTATCATATTCAAATTATTTTGGATTAGCGAAATGTCAGTAATTTTTTTTTCTGAAAATAAGTACAGGCTAATTTCCTACTTATGATCAATTTGTGGCCCTAACAGGTATACATCATGTTCCAGCAGGGGTTTTCACTGCAAAACTAGCTAAAAAAAATTACATTGTCCTCAGAGCAGAATTTGGTGTCCATAGGTTACAAAAGTTAAATTCTAAAAGGTTTCTTCTTCAGAAATATCAGTCATGCTTTTTCTATATGGATGGTAGCAACACATCTTTTTTTTTATTGTGACAGAATAACAAATCTTCCTCTCTCTCTCCTCTCTCTCTCTCTCTCTCTCTTTGTGTGTGTGTGTGTGTGTGTGTGTGTGTGTGTGTGTGTGTGTGTAAAGTCTCACTATGCAGCTCAGACTTATAATGATACTCCTGATTTTTGCCTCCCTAGTGCTGGGATTACAGGAGTGCATCACCATGCTTGGACTCTATTGAGGGCTCAGAGCACCCAAGGGCGGGGCTGGTGTGGCATGCAGTGCCAGGGCATTGAACCCTGGAGCCTTGCTTAGGCTTACGTAAGCAAGCAGGCTGCTGAGCTGTCTCACAGGCCCAAATCTTCCTAAATGATTGACTGTGGATGCTAGGGCAAAGTTAGGGATTTGAACAATTGATGAGTCAGAGTTTGGAGTTTGAGATAATCTCACTTATTTTGCTGCTGGAACCTAAAAACAGAAAATCTCTCTCTCTCTCTCTCTCTGTCTGTCTCTTCTGTCCATTTACCTATTCATCTATCATCTTCCATATACCCAAGTACATATTTGTTGTTCTAGAGATCAAGCAATATTTTTTATACATGCCATTATGCTTCTCATTTAGTGATTTTAGAGGTGTATATGAATTACTATCATAATTTTAGTACAAAAGTGGCTTAAAGGATCTAAATGTTTATCTGAGCAGGAAATTAATTCTAGGCTATGGTGTTTGTCACTTTACAAAAGTGGCACTGAGCATACTAGCTCTAAGGTAAAGAGGAGAGCCTTTGAGTGGCCTCGGATCTGGTGAGGTGAACAGCATGAATATGACCAGGACTGGAAGGGTAAGGGAAAAGCTGCGGCAGCCCTAAGATTCTAACACTCCCTTCTCACCGCTTTACCTTTAAGTAAAGTAAGGGGTGAGTAGGGAAGTGGGAGCGGATAGCGCAGTAAGACAAAGTGTTGGGTAACTTGAAGTTGAGGATTAAAAGGGAGTTGGAGTAATTTTCAAAATATTTATATAGTTTGAATGTACATGTACATGGTCTTAGCTATGTATTTTTTAAAAGCATTGAGTATGTTTTGTATCACCTTCTCCCTTCTTTAAAAAAGCTCTTTCATTGTGCCATGGCAAATCACAGTGAACTGTGGTTCCAGAGCTCATCTTTAAATTCCTATAAGTGAGGAGCTAGGGAGATAGCTCAGTAGAATAAGCACTTACTTGGCAAACATAAGGACCTGAGTTCAATCCCCAGTCCCACCAAAAAGAAAATAAAAACCTGGAAGTAATATTCACTGAGTGGCATTTAAGATTCTGAGAGATGTTTAAGTTACTATTCTTCCTTTTCATGGGCTTGTAACCCTTTCTAAGAGGGATATTTTTTGGGGGGGGGCACTTACTGCAGATGAAAAAATGTGACTGAAGGTCATTAATGATAATTTAGGTTAATTTTTTTTTATAAAATTTCAATGACTTTTTAGCGTGATACATGTATTATGACTCTCTGAAAGGAAGATGTAATATTCAGCACTCACAAAATTATTAGTCAGAGAATTTCTTTTAAACAGTACATCCAAGAACTAGGACATTTTGGAATACATTGGTGAGAAACACTAAAATAGCTTTCATTTTAGTATCATTTTTCCTACATATTCTAAGGCTAAATTCATTCTAAAGCATAAATCTAGAAGTTTAAGGGCAAACTGTTTTATTTTTGCTATTTATCCTGGTGAAATTTTATATGCATTACCTATTTAAAATCTACTAAAGAACTGATTATTTAAAAGGGGCATACTATAAAAAACAGGATATCCACCATTCTGGGCCAAATGCCTTATTTTTGTAATTATTAAACTCATATCCAGACATTCATGGAGTGATTTATTGTGGATATTATAACAACTTAGGAAGCAGAAAGTTAGTGTGGTGTTCTTTCATATTCCCAAAGGTACAGTGAATATGTCTTGTAAAGTGCAGATATAATGAAAAAATTCTAAAATATAGGTCCCATTTCATGACAGTTGAACTTAGGTTTTTTTTTTTTTTTTTTGTCTTTTTGAGACAGGGTCTCGCTATGCAGTTGAGGCTGGCCTTGAGCTCCCTTTTGTAGCCCAGGCTGTTCTCGAACTCGCATTGATCTTCCTGCCTCAGCCTCCCAAGTGCTGGGATTACAGGCGTGCGCCACCACGCCTGGCTGAACTTAGGTTTTTTAAACTTGATACACAAAATTTTACCTTATGTGCATGAGTCTCTCTCATGTCAAGAGATTTCACCAGAATTTTATTTATATGCAAATTACATTATTATACTAATAAGCATACTATTTTATATTTTGTTATTTTTTTCATTTTCAGTTAAACTGGTTGTATTAAAGTATGGTAAAACACCTTTGCTGCATATTTCCATTGTTCTCCGTTTCTAAGAGTCCTATTTTTTTCCATTATTAGTTTAGAACTATCTTCTGTTGGCCAATGTGATGAAGTAGTACATTAAGGGCTCTGGAGGAGCTCTCAGCTCTGTGTGAATTCCAGCGCCACCATTTCCTGGGTGTGTGAAGATCTGGGGAAGATCGAAACTTTCTGTGAGTCTCAGTTACCTCCGGTCTGCTTGCTTCATGGATTAATAAGTGGTACACAGGCTCTTCTACTCAGACCTAAGTTAAAGTCTTTAAAATTTTCATTGGTACTGACATTTGCTGTCTGCCTTTTCTCTCTCTCTCCCTTCCTCCCTCCCTTTCCTGTTTCTCCCTCTTCCCCTTCCACTCTCCCTTTCTCCCCTCCTCTCTCTTCTCCTCCCTCCCCTTCTCCTCCCCTCCCCTCCCCTCCCCTCACCCTCTCCTTTGTTCTCTCTCTCTCTCTCTCTCTCTCTCTCTGTCTGTCTGTCTCTCTCTCTCCAGGATGCATTTCCTAGTTGGCACTAAATAGAAGCTTCTTAAACTACCTGTCTAATTTATGACTTAAAAGGATAAGGGTCTTTTTAAAAAGCCAATCATTTAATGAAATTTGTTATTACTTTTAGTTGTCCCTCTTCTAGAGATCACTCTTGCGCTTCTCCTTCCTGAGAGTCTGTGTTAGGATTCTCCTGTCACCGTTCATTTATGCAGGCAGCATTCATTAGATTGCTTTCCTCTAAATTTTACTCCTGAAATGAAATGACTTTTTTTAACCATCATACTAGAAGGGTTCAGGCAAATCATTAATCATCTCTTGCTCCTAAGAAGAAACTGAGATTTTTGTTTTCTTCAGCATTGGGAATTAAACCGAGGGGCTCATATTTTGTAGGCAAGCACTCTCCCACGGTGCCCAGAATTGGCATTCCTGAGAACCTCCTCACAGCACACCTTCTGTGCTCGGTGTCATAGAACAGCCCAGGTGTTCTCACCCTGTGTCAGCTGACCACGCTCTAGCTGGTTTGTAGCACGCCTCAGGAAATTTTCTTTCTCTTTAAAGACTTCGTCTAAGGAAAAAAGAATAGCAGAGGATGTTACCTATTCGATGTAAGTAAGACTGTTTGCCACTGTGGGCTCTCCTTTGGGTCCTAAGTGTCTCCCAGAGACTCTAGTCCAAAGGTTTCGTCCTTAGCTTGTGGCACTGCTGGAAGTGATGAAATATTTAAGAGGTGGGGTTTCGCGGGAGGCAAGTAGGTCGCCGTAGGCATTATTTCAGTTATCCTTGTTTTTATTTGTCTATTTTTCTTTAGTGAAGGGTCTAGAAAGTGTTCAGGGCCTCACTAATAGTTTGGCCTCTTAGTGATCTGCCTGTTCACAACCTCCCAAGCGTTGGGATTACAGCTGTACGCCATTACGCTCAGTCTCAATTGCCGGCTCAGCACACCCTGGGGGTGGGGAGAGCAAGCGGTAGGCTTGTCAGTTACTCTTAAAGACAATTGTTAGACTCTAGGCTCTTCTTTTTTTCCTCATTTTTCTATACCCTTTCTGTGCTCTGTTTGCCAGCAGCCACGAAGACTAGCAGCTTCCTCACCATGCGCTTCTGCTCTAATGCATCATTTTGCCAACCATAAAACTATAACCAAAGCAGTCAGTGGATGATTGTCTGCAACCTCAAAAAACATGAGTCGAAAGAGATAAAATCTTTTTTTTTTTTTTCTGCTGACTATCTCTGGTATTTTGATATAGTATTAGCTGCTTAACAAATTGCATAGGCCCATTTTATGCTCCTATAACAGAATACCTGAGACTGGCCATATATAAAGAAATTTATTTCTTAGAGTGTTTGATTCCTGTATCTGGTGAGGGCTTTTATATGCAGTAGCCTACAGCAAAAGACAGCAGGACAAGTGGACATGAAAACCAGAGAGAACAGCTGGGGCAATCTTTATTCTTTCCTGGAACTCACTCCCCTATGAAAAAAGGCATTAATTTATTCATGATGGTAGAGCCTGCTGTGACTCAGTCATCTCTGAAGGTCCCCACCTGTTAATAGCGGACCCTGGCAATCAAAATGGTAGGCAATTTGGAGGAAATATTTCAACATTAGCAGTCACCAAATCGACGAAGTAGTTGTTATTCTAATTTAACTCTTGTTTTCTTATTCTCATTCAATGCTCTGCATTAGATTTGGCTTTCCCATTTTGGGGAAGCTTAGTCTTACCCCTTCCCTGTGTTAGCATATTTCATTTGAAAAAGAAATGATCACCTTTTCTGCATTAGCTTTTCATTTGCCTTGTCCTCTTCCTCATATACTCTCTCCAAATGACTAAAACATCAGTTCTGTGGTTTTATAATTCATAGTCATTCAACACATATGGATTCTTTATGAATTTTAACTTCTGGCCCCTTTTTTCTTTCTGCTTATGGTTCTAGAATTCGAACCTAGAGACCGCAGGTTAAGTTTTGAGTCAGGATCTTACTGACTTGTCCAAGCGAGACTTGAACTTGTGATTCTCCTGCTTCAGGCTCCTTTGGTGTCGGAAAAGTACAGCTATGCATCAGAATAACCCACTCTACTTCTCATTAGGTTTTTCTCGAGGCTTGTAAACCAGAAACAACTGAATCACAGCAAACTACAAGAACATGCAGAGATTTCATCAATGTTCCTTCATAGGTTCTCCCACAGTGGGTCCTAAAATGCTAGCCAAGCATGCAGACTCGGGAACTTCAATAAAGGTATGTCTTTAATTTCTGTCACTTTCACAGATGGGAATGGATCTTGAGTTAGGAACATTGACAGATGTGAACAAATCACAGAAGTAGCTCACAGGTCTGCTGGGCACTGTCACAGTGGTGCTGCTGTGTGCTTACTGCCCAGGGTGAGAGTGTGCTCAGTCAGCGCCCTGGATGTCTGGAAGCAAGAGAAAAAGCAGCAATGTTGTGCAGGGGACTGCCTGCCTGGAAGTGCAAAGCAGTAACCATGGAAACAAAAGTGAAAATAACTCAGGTAGTAGAATGATGTGAAAAGGTAGTAGGTCTCTCTCTCCTTTCTTTCTTTCTTTCTTTCTTTCTTTCTTTCTTTCTTTCTTTCTTTCTTTCTTTCTTTCTTTCTTTCTTTCATTCTCTCTTTCTTTCTTTTGATACTGGGGATCAAACTCAGGACCTCGCACTTGCCAGGTAGTCATGTATGCCTTTGAGCTATATCCCAGCCCTCTCATTCCTGTAGCATGAATTCTTCCACCACGGACACAACTCTAAAGAATGAGGACAAGATCATGGAACATCTGAAGTTACTTTAAGCTCTACATCATGAATGCTTGTGTCAAAGAAATAGAAGTCTCACTTTGTCAGTCTTAAAAATGAATCCAACTTACAGAAGTCTTTCCAGAATGGAACTTATTCCCAAGTCAGGGACTTAAGTGTGTTTTAACACAGTATACAAAATGTGCAACAAAGAGACCAGGATAATCTGTCTGTCTATTTCTTTAGACCCCTAGGGCATTTTAATTCCTAAATACCTGTGCTTACCTAGCATGAGAAGTTTTTAGCATTACTATATAATGTATTTATCTTTTGAGTTGATGCTACAGTCTACATGATGCCATCACTTTCCAGTACGAGGAAAAGGGAAAAATTTCTTAGTAAATATTAATTTTGTCACGTTCATTGAGATCCACTGAAATTTGAGAAGTAAAAAGTATAATGAAAGTAAATTGAGTACAGTGAAACAAATAAATGAAAATATTGAGGATCAATTTGCTTGGTCTCTGGTTTCTCAGAAGGTTGTCATACTTTAATACTTTAAATTAGTAAAAAGAGGCTGTCTTTTCATCTATTGTTAAGAATTTACAATGTAGGCTGGAACTACTGTGAGTCTTTAAATAGAAATCAAGATCTTAAGTGGGTATCTGTGAAGTATCTTGGACTCTACCATGTCCAGAAAATAGTGACAAATAGAGCAGAGGTTTAGGGGTGCAGGCGTCACAAGAATTCTGGAATTTTCCTACTTACATATGTTCAATTTTTCTAGTCTACCACTTAATATTGTGTAGTATCTATGTCTATTATTAGAATGTTGTCCTAGAGAAAAGAGCACTAGATTTTTATAAAGAAAAATAAGATACCTTATTTCCAACTAAAAGTCTTTTTTTCATAACTTTTCTTTGAAAGTAAATTAAAACATTTGCACAAAACCTGGAATTCGAGTTGATCTCTATAATATATGTATGAAATGACAACATTCCAACTAAATGTAGTTAACCTTTCTTTTATTGCTTGTAATGTGTAAATAAGGTAGTAATTCACGCTTATTTATAAGATATCTTTGCAATTTTTTTCTGTATGAGAAAACTCAATATTAACTGGAAATTAAAACATTTCACAGTGTCTACCCTCTGTTTATCACCTAAAACTATATTATATAGTGCATGGAATATTCCCAACTTCATAGAATGAGTTTCACAAATTTACTACACATTCTGAAAAAAATTTTTTTCCTTTTTTTTATTAACTATATTCTCTTCAATACCAAAATCTCATCTATGTAAGGTACTTTTTAAATTTAAGCCACATTTTTTTTGAAAGTACATTTTTTGATGCAGGTATCTAAGCTATTTTGTCCTTAAATAAAAGAAAGGTTGGTTTTATTTGTTCTGCTCGCAGTTTTAGGCAGTTGGAAATTTTCCTTTCTTCTCATAGTATAGATTTTAGAGCTGGCAAGGGCAACTTAAACTTTAGCACCTAGCAAAATTATACATTTTAAAGTACATTGTTTTTGGTTAAAGTACTAGCTTCTAGGAAAAGTCTATGCAACCCACATCTAATTAGTGATTTTTAGTCAATAGTTTATCCTTCTCTTTTTTTTCCTTTTCAAATGGCAGTACCTCTGTTATTCTTTATGTTGTCTCATTGAATTAATTTTTTTGTTTTGCAATTTGTCAACTTTTGTATGAAAAAAATTGACTTTAGCTGAAAATTGAGACCTTTTGCAATATTTTCTTGCTGGTCACAGAAAGGTGACATTCTTTAGAGTCTTATTATCTCTGATGGCTGGAAAAATGTCTGACTTTTTATGATTACTTCTTACCTTTAAAGGCCATTTAGGAGACAGAAACTAATTCACTTTCCTATTTATACAGAACTTCTTAGTGATGCAGTCCAAATAAAACCTATAAGCTTTGGACTTTTTGTTTTAACTTTCATCCTTTAAGTAGATCTTGGTGTTTTGGCAGTTACCACGAAGAATCCTAGTCTTCCTGTGAATGCTTGATACTGATTATCTATATTCTAATAACAAACATAAAGCATGATTTCATCTAAACTGGTCACTTTAGATCATAATTAGTTTAATTCTATATTGTTTTAGCTGCATTACATCATTTTGTTTTAATGCAAACAAAAGACTTCACCAGTGGGGGAAAATGCGTCCATGTTGCGTCAGCAGAACCTAAGGCAAATTTCTTGTGCATCGAGGAAGTCTTGTACAGACAAGTGTTGGAGAAGCTTCTGAAATCAAGCTCAAATAATAAGGGCAAACATTAAGCCGTTCCATGCAATTGAAATAAGTGTGAAAACCTTTCATTATAAATGTTGTAGCAAAAAGAGACCTCTTCGTACGATTTATGTGTTGCACTGTGTGTCTTTAGCATGCTAGACACGTTTGGAGCACTATCTGTAGCTTCAAAGAAGAGGTTGGAAACTGCAGGAATTTGACGTTTTGGATTACTTGGCAATGCTTTTCATTTTCAAAAAAGAAACAGACAAAGTGTTTCCAGGGAATTCCTGACTCCTTTAGATGGTATTTGATATGGATCCTCAAGTATGTCATCACCACCCCTGGGTAAAGAAATATCTCTTTTAATGTAAAGGTCAAACTTCTATAGCCAGATAATCATATATTTTTCTTTGAATATTGATTTAGGGAATGGCTGTGTTTTTATGGAGTATCCCACACTCAGTGGGTATTTTTCCTTAGGCAACTTCGGTTGGAGCCTTGCTGGGCTTTTGAAGCTTTAGCTTTAGCTTAAAAAAAGATTGAAAAACAATCTTTTTCATCACCAAATAAAATTACAAAAGAATGTTTTTTAAGGAACTGAAAATAATTGGCCTAGGTGGAGTTGAGCCAACTCCGCAGCATTAATAGGTTAAATTTGTTCTGGATCTTAGGGTATTCCTAATATGGGTTTATTGTTGACCATTCTGAATAAAGGATCAAACCTTCTATGAAAGTCTAACATGGCTAAGTGGGAGACATGAAAAGACAAAAACAATTCAACTGTCTTGCAAATTAAAGATAACCATTAAAGCTATCCATTTCCTCTCCAATCCCAAATTCCATGTGACTAATTCTAAGTAGACAGTGGAATGATCCTGCTTAGAACAACACAGATAATTTTTGTAGCTGGCACCCTTACCCTAGAGTGGCTATTGATCCATTTGTGGAGTGGCAGCCAACCCTCTTGAGGAGTAAAGGAAAAGCTAATTTAAGGCGTATCTAAAAGCAACTGAAATGAGAATGAGTGAAAAATATCTCATGTTACCGTTCAGTGTGCCAGCTGACCGACCGTAGGACTAAGCAGTCCCCCACCCTCAAAACAAAAGAATGAACAGAGAAAGACAGATGCCACTGAGTTTGCTCTGTGCTCCTTTGGCCTGCTTCAAATTTGTTTCCAAGGGGCAGTTTGAAATTTTATGATTCTCCAAAGCAGAAGTATGTTTTTCCTAGGTGTCACTTTTATCTGTTTCTGTCAAGTGCTTTAATAAGAAATCAAGGAAAAATGCCACTTGAGAAAACACACAAATGACCACTGACCACAGGACAAAGGGTAGGATAAATACAGGAAATGCACCTGAAGTAGGAAAGATTTCTTTGGTTAGTAAAAATAAGTCTCAGGATACTGCCTTTTAAAATAAAACGTCTGGAAGTTACTAGGACTAGCTACTTGATGGAAAAAAAAAAAAAAAAAAAAAAAAAAAAAAAAAAAAAAAAAAAAAAAAAAAAAAAAAAAA